>JBAMJV010005533.1:0-279884 GCA_037951105.1 Echinarachnius parma
GATGCGTGGCTGCTCGCGACTATCGTTTTGATGACCCGCAATAGTGTCGCTGACGGCTTGCTGAGCGTCTTGGATGGTCTGCATCTTGACTTCGCTGTCTTTCTGTCGCTGGACGTCACGCCGCGTCACGTCAGCTGCAAATTGCCTGCATGACACAAACACACATCATTTTAATCATAATAGTTTAATAATGCTTTATTCATATCACATACGCTTCTTTGTCTTGTAAGATAGCCAAATCAGCTGTGAATTATCTGCGCCGCGCTCGCCTGCCATTGATCTAACTACGTGCGTTATGGATGCATTGCATTTGCACATATCATCACAGTACCTGGTTCTCTGTAGTACAGTAAGGGTACGAACGATTTCATGCTTATAAATTTGGCACATTTTCCCAGCCGATTTTCTGGTTTCTCGCCGTTATTCCCGCTTTTTGTGTCGCCAGTTTTCCTAGCGCACTTTCCTCCCACTTTTTTTTTTTTATTTCAATGCTCAAAGTCGGCATGCGGCCTTTAAGCGGATGCGGCGATTGCGCCAGCAAATACGGTAGACATTTGGCTCTAATCTTTTGGGGTATTATAGACCTCCACTTCCTTTACAGGTAAAAAAAAAATGAGCGTGATTGGTCAAGTCGAGTAAAGCGCCCTGGGATTTTTTAAAAATGCACCAAGTTCAAGGTCAAAGGTCACCGCTAGTCCAATCCGTGATCTTCCTCAATTTTTGTGTATTGACAGACATTCACCTATATTTTTATAGGTTAACAAAGAAATTTTGCTACCGGAACGTTTAATGGCTTAATTACGCTAACGAAAATGGTTGTAAAAACCCCCAAATGCTCTAAATTGCTGAATAGTAGGCTTTAGAATCTATTTCAAATCTTCCTCATGCGCCATAGAAAATTTTCTAGATACTGTTCTTTGGAGAATTGATAATTTTGCGTGAATCGGACGAGCGGTCTCCGAGATCTTGGGGGGGGGGGGGGGGGGGGGTTAAAAACCTGGTCTGAAATAGCCCAGTTAGAATAGGGTTAAGCAGTTTCCACTACCGAAGGAAAAAAGTGCTGTTGTACAAAGACAATGAGTTAGACAATAAACACAGCACATATTCCACACGATGGAGATAACACGACAATGAGTTGAAAACTTGTCGGAAACAAAAGAACGGTTTGGTATTGGATGTTGCTTGATAAAGGAAATTAAGTGCAGGGAAAATGCTCCCTCTCTAATTTGTATTAATAACGGTCATTTGTGCCCTGACAAAGATTCTGCTAGGATCGAAAGCTAGGCTGTATACGACTCTCATTGTATTACTAACCATAAATATTGCAGGTGATAAGTTAAGACAGTGACATAATAAAATACACAGCAATTACAGACTGTTAGGGTGAACAATTCACCAGATGGGTATTAACAGTTCCAAATTTGAGGGAAAATTTGAATGTTGCTCGAAAATAGGAATCAAGTTGAAGGGAAAACTCTCTGGTTCGATTACTAATCATGAGTTGTTATATAAACACAGTAACATCATACAGTGCAATACGAGTCTATTGGGGGCCTGAACAGTAAATTCTAGAAGAAACTTTAAAAACCAGAGGTGACATCACATAACAAAGAACGGCAAACGGTTTCACTCCTCTTTTACTCCAAGTTTGTCAGGTGGGGACTATGTGTATTGTGGGGTGCAAATTTGCAACATATTGGCCCTCAGAATGTTAAATAAATCTTAAATTGTTGCACTATTATTTATTCAAGTTATCACAATGTTATTAGATGGGTGAGAAAAAGTATTAAGAAATGGTACACACTTGAATAAGTGTTTATGAATGCATTTATCACAATGTTATATCATGGTTGAGATTAAGCAATACATACATGTACTGTATAGAGTGGTGAAGTGTGATGTCATCTATGACGTCATAAACAACTATTTTTAGAATTTTCAAATTTAAACTTCATTTTCAGAAAGAGCATACAAAATAATGTCTAAATACTGAAAATCAATTGAATATATTAAGTATTGGCTGAGATATGCCCATCCAAATATTTTTTTTTTCCAAATAGGCAATCAGTGTTGTAGTGCACTGGTTCATAACTTTATGAACCAGTGCACTATAACACTGATTGCCCATTGAAGTAAAATTAATTTGGATGGGCATATCTCAGCCAATACTTAACATATTCAATTGATTTTCGGTATTTAGACATTATTTTTCATGCTCTTTATGAAAATGAAGTTCAAATTTGAAAATTCTAAAAAAAGATTTTGATGACGTCATGGCTTCTGTACTCTATATGATACACACTTAAGCTAGTGATATGGGGTGTGCGTTCAATAAAGGGGAGAGCTACATGTAGTTAACTACCTGCATCTTTCATCCCTGGCATCCTTCATCTGGTTTGCTTGCTGCTCTTTCATGTACCAGGTATACTCCCTCTGTATGGTCTGCATTCGGCGGTACTGAATGAAGGCTTTCTCTTTGGCCTCATGTATCTGCTCCAAAACAAAACGATAAATCAAATTAATTTTTTTTTCTTAAATCACATCACTTTCTACACTCTTTATCAACATTTGCGGTTCTCTGGGTGTCTCCCCGACAATGAGTCCTTTTTTAACTAGATTAACCCTAATCCCACTGGGGGGGGCCATTTTGGCCCCCCCCCTGTCGTTTTTTTCGACGTGCATCTAGACCGTTTGGAATTTCACGTTCAAACTTCATGACTATTTTCTCTCAAGTCTCCCGCATGTTTTGATATATAATTCACCCCAGTCGGACATGTAGAACCGATTTTAGAGGTCGATAATTGCTCGACCGTCACAAAAAAATGTAATTTTTGTACAGGTTTCTATGTAATTCCTATATCCGATGCCATGTAAACTCCAAATCTGTTATAATTGTTACTTTGAATTATAATTTGGATTATTTCTTTGTTATTAATTGAATTCATACACTTCAGAGATAAATTCTTCTGAAAAAAACAAAACAAAAACAACAAAAAAACAAATAAAATACATAAGAATGAAAACAATGTGGGTAAATCCGGGAATACTAATTTGCATATTTATGCAAATTAGTGATATATTTTATCACCATAAAAAACATGGATACGATGAATAACATCCTTTGAAAGTATTTTTACAGAAAACCTGAAGAAATCCTGTAATTTCTCTTGATTTTAGATGAAAATCCCAATTTTCCCCAAACTCGTCAAAAATTTGCATATATTCAAAATTGTAATTAATTATTAAAAAAAATAATAATCGTCCAAATTGTTTTTTTCTTTCAAATTCTTATTCTACTTGACTTGTTGTACGTATGTGCCAATTTTCAAGTCGATCGGTCCATTCGTTACCGAGATTGGAGGGGGGGCCAAAATGCCCCCCCCCCCCCCCCCAGTGGACTCAAGTGACCAAAATAACCCAGTGGGATTAGGGTTAAAAGACAAATAAACCTTTAGAATTGACACGGATTGTTCATTTTTGTCCCACTTTCTTCCTGCTAAGTTGGTTCACGATACGCAGGCAGTAGCTTCAGCATTGGTTTGTGTGTTTTTGTGAGTATGAGTGCACTAATCCATTATCCATTATCTTTGTAATACAACCCAAAATATGATAAGATACATTCATCCACCCGTTCTGCTTTGTCCGATAGATTATGTACATGTACCTGTTGGAGTATTTACTAAACAACAGTTTAAAACAAATATAATTTAAAACAGTAATCTATCGTTCCGCTGGTCATATATACATCAGTGAAAATACAGCTGTTTTTATAAACGTTTAAAAGAGGGAAGAGACCTCGAACATTGTAAATGACTAGGCAGCGAGTTCCAGACAATGCCACCCGAGTATATAAGGCTATTTTTATAACATTGCACTTTTGGTTTAGGTAGTATAATATTCAAAGTGTTAGCTGCTCTCGTATTAATATCGTGGTGATCACAAACCATTTCAATTGCATTACATAAGTGAGTAGGAGCTATTCCATGAACGGATTTGTACATTAATGTTGCTAAAAAATAATTCATTCTTTGACCTAATGATTGCCATTTTAATGTTTTAATCAGATCTTTTCCATTAACAGTTTCATAATCATAATTAGATGTAACAATTCTAGCTGCCCTTTTTTGTAAGCGATATAATAAATCCTTATTCTTCTGTGAACAATTGCCCCAGACTGTGATGGAATAATCTATACAAAGTTGAATGGTCATATTATACATCATTAATAAAGACTATTTATCCAAATATTGGGACATTTTACGCAATGAGTATAATTTACTGGAAATAGATCAAACAAGGTTATGAACATGAGCACTCCTTTATCATCAATTTCTACACCTAAGTACCGGAAGCTATGAACCTGATCAATTTTCTTGTCCTCCATATAAACATTTAACTGATGTGTTGAATGTGTACTTAAAAGCATTACTTTTGTCTTATCTACATTAAGTCGTAACCTATTTTGTTCATACCATTTAAAAATTAAGTTTAAATCAGCTTGAAAATGTTTCACCAAGTTATCAATATCTTTATCTGCATAAAAAAAACTACATCATCTGCGAACACATTACATGAACATAATTGTACCAATTGTGACAAGTCATTAATAAATAAAAGAAACAATATGGGTCCTAGAACACTCCCTTGAGGTACGCCATTAAGTATACGTTCAGATTTAGATAACATACCATGACAATAAACTATTTGACTCCTATCCTTTAAATAACTAGTTAACCATTTTAATGAATTGCCTTTAATACCGTAATATCCTAATTTTGTTAACAACAATTCATGATTAATGGAATCAAAACATTTAGATATATCAAGAAAGCAAGCCACAACCATTTCATTTTCATTAAATGACTTGAGCCAATCATCGACGGCTCTATGTATACATGTATTAGTTGAGTGATTGGGTAAAAATGCAGAATTATTACGAAAGTACCGTAACAACTGACTCTGGATTGTTCTTTCTAAAATTTTCACCACGTGACTAGTTACGGAAATCGGCCTATAATTTGATGGATTATTTTTTCCCCTTTTCCTTTATGGGAGTTACCTTTGATATTTTCCAATCTACTGGGACAATACCAAGTTTAAGACTTTCTTCAAATAATACAGTTTTCTGATTCAGTTATGACACGAGCAGCTAAACAGAGCAATTTAGAATCACAATTAAGTATATCCACATTACTTCAGTACAGCGGCGTAGCTAGGATTTTTTCAGCGGGGGGGCACTGGGGGGGGGGGGCCTGACATTTTCGTGGGGGGGGCACAATATATGATTTTACTTTTCAACTGTTGTAGGTACATGAAGCCGAAATAGAGGCAACATATTAGTCAAGTATTCGCCTCTGTGTAATTTTTTATGATTCATGTAAATTGAGGAAAAATCAAGACACTGAAAACGTGACACAAATTACAGGGTTGCCAACTTTGAGCCGGAGGTGAGAGTGAGACATTGCGAGGGAGCGAAGCGACTGATCGGGGGGAGGGTGTGGAGCTTTTGCATTTTTGGACTTGAAATTGTGCAATCTGGTGCATACCTAGATAGGAAATTCGGGCTTAAGATTGACTGTTCCTTGGAAAGCGTGTTATGATTTTATCGACCAGAAAGTTTTTAAATATTTTTCACGAAGAAAACAAATAATTGACACACTAATAAATATGCATCCGAACACACACTCACAAATATTATTGTTTCAACATAAACCATATGCAACATTATGTATTAGCCAAGAATGAGTCCTGAGGGGGGCAGAGAGAGAGGAGGAGGGTTTGGGAGGGGGTATCCCCCTCCCAGGGTAAGGAAGATTTTCCATTTATGGACTTGAAATTGTGCAATCTGGTGCATACCTAGATAGGAAATTCAGGCGTAAGATGCACCCCAACACACACACAAATATTGTATTTAGTGTCATACACAGTTCCAACATAAACCATATGCCACATTATGTATGATCCAACAACACAGAAGACAGCCAAGAATGAGTCCCGAGGGGGAGGGGGAGGGTTTTGGAGGGGGTAATTGACTTACGGTAACGGACGTTTGTGAAGTAAAGTGTGTAAACTATTGCGGGATCGGTATCTAAATCTAGATCATGATGGCGCATCTTCGAACCAGAGATGTGGTTTGAACCCTCTTTCTTTGTATTATACTGTTCTAACAGCATTGTTTTTAATTCAAAATTATTTTTGTTCAAGCATGAATTTTCAGTGGGGGGGCACCTGGGGGGGGGGGGGGGCACAGAAAATTTGTGGGGGGGCACGTGCCCCCCCAGGCCCCCCCCCCCCCCCCCCCCCCCCCGTAGCTACGCCCCTGCTTCAGTATTATTAATTTTTTACATTTCCAACTGATACAAAAAAAAACTTATTCAATTTATTACCAGTAAGATCACACGGTAATGAATCATCTTTGCGCTTCCTGGCTGTAATTTTAAAAGTTCACGCCATAGTTTCTTACTATCATTTGCATTGTATGAAGTTTTTGTTAAAACACACATACTCCCAATTTTTGAATTGATTCAATTTAATACTCGCATATTTATGTTTAAATTTCAAAATCGCCTATTGCCAGAAATTCCAAATATAAACTTTGTTATTAATAGTGATATTCACTCGTATTCTACTCGTCAGAAAAATGATTTACATTTATTTAAAGTTCGTACGACAAATGCACAAAATTCTTTCTATGTAAATGGCATTAAGGAATGGAATAGTTTGAGTAATGATATTAAGGAAAGTACAACTCTATCTCGATTTAAAGTACGATGTACACAGTTATTATTTAATGATTTATGTAAACAAGTTTGAGCAGAGGAGGATATTTTGAATGTATGTGTGTATGTGTATCTGTGAGCGTGCGTGTGTGTTTGTATCATGTTATTTTAAAGTTTTTAAACTGTATAATTTATGTGTAGTTTGTTTTTCCTTTTAAGGCCCCACCACAAGCAATTTGCTTCTAAGGGTGTCCTTTACCGTATTATGTTTACTACTGTATGTTACTCATTTGTATGTACATGTTTCATTTTATGGTTAAATAAACTGAACTGAACTGAAGTATATTTTTAGTATACTGTTTTTTTTTTCTGTTATCAAACAGAAAAATTGAAACATTTATGAGTCTGTTGCCATGGTAACTACATGTTTTTGAAGCGCGACGGGACGGAACGATAGAATGACACCATTTTTTGTTTTGCAAACAATGTTGTTTTCTATCAAAAGTAAAATCCTAGTTAAATCCTGCCATGCATCATAAGAAAGGTATGAATGTTCAGTCTCAACACAAGAAAAAGCTAAGCTTCCACATCAATAATTTTTTATTTTATTTTATTTTTGTAATGTGGTGTCGGCGCGACGGGACGGAAATTTGGTCATGTACAAAACAAATGGCAAATTTTTCAATTGCAATAATTTTCAATCCCTCATGAATCTTTTTGCCATTTTAAACATTAATTTCACCTGATGGCCAATACAAAATAGTTTTAAGCATATTTAGTATTGATATCACAGTAAAAAGAGAAAATTACAAATTTTACCCATTGGACCATGTACAAAACAAATGGCATTTTTTTTGTATACAAATTTATTTCCTTTTTTTTTAAAGATTTATTAATGTTTTAAGATAAAAATTACATACTACTAGCTAAATTAGCATTTTTTATCATTTGCTGCTTGGATTTCAAAGTAAACTTAATTTTAAAAAAATCTGAAAAAAATATTTATAGTAAGGGTGGAAGCACTGCTGTACAAAGCTTATGGAGGAGGGTTCCCTCCCAAATAATGTGAATATTTTCCTCTCAAAATAAATTTTAGTTAATTAGCAAATTAGTTCATTTTAAAGTGAATCATGTAAAGTGTCCAAATCCACGAAAATGACTTGGAGCTTCCTCGTTTCTCTTCTACCGTGTTGTTTAGCTTATGGTAAGAGAGGAATAAAATAGGGTTCGATTTTTTCAAATGTCCCTTTAGTATGAAGATAATTATCATTTAAATCTTTTATTTCTAAAGCGTTAATCAACGTCTTAGGTGACCTTTGACCTTGTCGTGCCTGCTATATTGTGTCCGATCCCCGCCCGGCTATATTGCATACAGCTAGTTATAGACGTACGTTCGTAGAGAGCCGGTACGGAATACGTGTATACGATACGCGTACAGCTACAGCGGTAGTAGTGAGCGAAGTACTGTGCATATTTGCATTGTGTACTAAATACCACTAGCAAATTTGTTGAAGAAACCGTTTGAGAATCTACAAATAAAATGCGAATGAGAATGCGGCCTGGGAGGAGATCTAGAGGTTCATCAAGAAGAAAAAACAACAATTTGGTTGATAATTGAGATGCATGCAGAGCTGAGTCTGAGAAGCTGCAGGTGATCGAAGAGACGACACGCACGGTCATGCACCGCGGCCGGGACAGCTCAGCGCCGATCGAAGCCCCGTCTAAGGTACGTCCTCCCAAGTCAAGAGCCCAATTACAGAATCAGCAATTCAAGTTTGAGTGTAGATCGACAAATCTATCGCTTTCATGGTCTCTTTGACATTATTATTGTCTTTTTCACTGTGAAAATGACAATGATAATCATGTCAAAGAGGCCATGAAAGCAATAGATTTGCCGATCTAGTTATGTTGATATCTCTTTTGTTATGACTTACGATTATGAAATGATGGGCCTTCTCAAATTTGATATAGAATGGGTAATCCGTTTTTTTTTTTTTTTTTATCGATGCTCATTTTTGATAATGTTAGGTCTATGGTCTGGAATGCACTGTGTCTGTGTAGTACTCGGTCTAACTCAAAAGACAAAAGTGAAATGTTGCAAAATAAAAAAATTATTGTCATTGTGAATTGTGGTGGTCAGGTGGTGCATTGGGTGGATTGATCCACCTCCCAATTTCAAATTTTTACTGGTCCGAGATGATACTTTAGCGGTCTTGACCTCGTAAAGTACGAAGAACCGTGGTCTCGGCCTCGAAAATGTCGAAAATTTTAAACCAATACTAAATCATACTCTCGGCTTCGGAAATGTTGTACGACTACGTCAAATATGTCAAACTTTCTGTACCGGCCCGCCGCCCATGTTGTTGCTGTACAAAGCCGCATAGCTCTGCTCCCTTGTGTGACCCACCTCACCCCCCCCCCCCCCCCCCAGCTCCGCCTCCATGGAAAATTCCGGCTAATCTGCAAATCTCTTACTTCAGGACAAGTTTTTTTCATTAGTCTAATGATTAGATATTAGGCTTGGCAATCAAAAACCTTGGATGATCAGTGTTTTCTTTTTGTCTTACATAAGGCAATTGACTTTCCATACCAATTGCCATCATTAAGCAACTTTTTGATTTTTATCCTCATTTTATAGCATTGGATGTGGCTGTTCTCTTCGACATTATACATAGAGGATTTCCGAGTACCGATAGAATGGACGTGCAATCTGCATGCTGACACGACTCACACGATTTGTGCTGGTGGTGACCCCGATTGACTTATGGTTAAGGTAATTCATTGAGAACCTTTTTCTTGGACTGTGGACAGAGATAAATGATAGATCTGTGTTCTGAAACTAGAATTTCATCTTCAAATTAGCAGGCAAAATCAATGAGAGTTTATTTTGGCATACCATTGTGTGTCAATTGCTATACTTGCACAAAGTGATCTCACTGGGATTCGAAACTGGGAAAACAACACAGATAAATGTCAGAGGAGGAAAGAATGTGCATTGAGCGCATATTTTGAAAACTTATCATGGGCTTGATTGTTATGTTATATAACAGAAAATCTCAATAAACAAGGGCCGACATTACTGGACATGAGAAAAAATTCACAATGCATTGTAGAATTTGCATTCCCTTACACCATTTTCAGAATGATGAAAATTATTTTAGCATGATTTTATTTTGTATCTCTGCAATATTTTCAGAATGTGGACCTTAGATTTATTATTTTGCTTATTAGAGACAAATGCATTAGGCATACTGTATACTGTATACCGATTGAAAAACAGATGAAAACTGCTACTGAAAAATTGACAATGGAATAAAATTAGAGTCAATAATTATAGTGTAGCTTCGATCCTAACAGCTGAATAACAAACTGAAGGGAAAATAACAAATTTGGTCCATGTTGATTAGAAATCAAATCCTATTTTTACTACATGAATACATGTTTGTGGTTCATTTTGTGCAATAAGTGCACATGACTTACACATTACTATTTATCTGATTGCATTCCTTTTTTCACAAATCTCACCCTCTCTATAGATTTCTTCAAGACCCATCAAGATTCTACACACCCACCATACCACACCACCCAGAACAAATAACCAGGCCGCCAACACCCAAGTTCTCGCAGACCCTTCAGTCGCCATGCTCATACCCTGCGGGAAACGGACCCACAACGTCCATTAGCAAGGAACTAAGCTAGCAGGTTTTTGCAAACGGGGAATCCTGCAGTTCGTGTGCAAAATCAAGAACTTCCTACAGTAACAGCGGGCCGACCGTTCTTGGGTTTAAATCTGCGACACACTTTGGTCAGAATTATTCCGGTTATTATGCGACGGCACGATACAGCTCTATGGTCAACCAATCAACATGCTTGTAGCGAGGTAAACATTCAGCACATTGCTATCATGTGTAGTACATAGACAATTAGTTGGCGTGTTAACAATACAAGCCAGCCATGCGTTGTCTATACATTGCTTGTGACAACGAGATGTGACGTCATGCAGTCTACGAATGTACGTCCGCCTTCACCAAATTAGCGAAACTGCTTGTCAACGAAAGTTATTTGAGCGCGGTGAACGGGGCAATAGATCGCTCCCTGCGTCGTTGAAAGCTCTGTACGTCGCTGAGCGAAAACACCATAATATTGGAGCAGGACTTCTAGCGTATGAGACATGTTAGATGTGGACGTCGACCGTGGGAAGTGGCAGGGATGTTCGGCCAGTGATTGCCCACAGATCCCTCACCATGCTGATGCCAAATTAACCCGTTCCCTACGAGTTTATGAAATCCCCATAGACTTTGTACACAACCCACTTGGTTCCTGTGGTCACGGGGTTAAGGCCCTACCGATAAGGCCTTCAAATTGATATATAGCATAAACAGTTCATTTCTCAAATACAACTCTTTAGCATGGAATTATTCACGCACACATTTTGGCAAAAATTAACAAAACCTTATTATAACAAGCACCTCGGGCACAATTGGATTGAATACCTTATGTCGGGTATCTTGTGTCTGGGCTTAAAAATAATAAAATACAAAGATCCTTGACGTGTAAAATTATCATCGCTGTATCCGGTACCTCTTGTTAGGAGGTTCCACTGTATCAACAAAGATAAGTTTTGTTGCGGGAAGTAACAATGACCGAATAGTGCTCATAGCAACAATCTGTTATCTTTTTCAAATTCAATCAAAATAAATTTGATAATATATCTTTCATGTCTTCCCTATTACATGTGATAAAGGTAATTATGATTTAATGAAAAAGGATGTTTTTAATTTGTAGTTCAAATCAGTGGGCAGTACGGTACCTCGTTATAAGCGAGCTAAACGGGGTTTCCCTGTATAGTGTATGACATAAATTTATCATTTTTTAAAACTCAAACAAACCATTGTTTTTCTCAGATGAAATACTAATAAATAATATGATTCAGAATAATTGTACAAGGTTATTGATATAATGTATGATTGAAGTTGCTAATAACACCCATGAAGAAATGTGAGTGTGTATCACTATGCCAATTGTCCTTTTAACCCTCCTTTTGCTTGGATTCACAGAGGCTTCCCCTATTATGTGCAGGGTATTGAAGGGTCGGCCAACTCAATTGTATTTTTCATAGATCAGGATCAACCAAATGGCTAGGTGGACAATGTATGAGACACAATTATGCACAATGATCTGATATTTATTCTTTGTGTAATGTAGCTTTGTTTATTTTATAGTGATTTAGTTTTGTAAATTTTGTTGTTCCAATTCATTCAAATTCGAATGTAACAATTGCTATATTGTATTGTTTATACTATGTATGTTTTGATGTTCAATGTACACTGATCCTTTCAGCACTGCTGCTGATCAGTTTGAAATGTATACCAAAATAAATAAATAAATAAATAAATAAATAAATAAATTCACAGAGACACTACATGATCTGCACACATCCAAAAGTTGAATCAATCACCCAGTATTTCATTTTTTGTAACAGTTGCTTCTGCATTTATTGAAAAATTAAATACAAAGTATCCAAATAACAATAATTGCATATTGTTATATAATTGATTTTCATAAAATGTGAAAATGCTGTGTAAATACACAAGTTATTCAACCATTTGCATTGCTTCAAATTTCAGGAATGTAAATCCTACTTCAAAAAAGTACAATTTACCAGCATACACAAACAGGCGATTTTGTTCGTTTGAAATGTAAAAAATGCACACATAGTACCAGGTAAAGGGGGAAAACGGCTAGAAGCATGAAAATGTACAGTCAAACCTGTGTACCATGACTGCCAATCAAAGTGGCCACTGTAGAAAGGTGATCACTATAGACAGGTTCCATTACATTCCTTTTCTCTGCAAGGGATCATGTTTGGTGGCCATTATAGGCAGGTTTGCTGCTATAAAAAGGTGGCTGCTATAACAGGTTTGACTGTACTTGAATGTAAATGTGGGCTCTGTGTAGTGATGTATCCGCAGAGTATGTGTGAGTGTGGGTGTGTGTGTGTGTGTGCGCATGTTAGATACTAACACAAAACAGACTTGTAGTTATTTGCAACTGGTTGACATAAAAGATAAATAATGTGCTCACACTGTCTGAAAATCTATATTTTTCATTCACTGTGTTATTAAAAAATAAGGAGTACATGGGGAGCAACCTCTACATGCAGTGATGTTGCCTGGGGGCGCATCCCCCCTAATAATTTGCCATAAAAATACAAAACATCACATGAATAGATTGGGGGTATGACAGGGTGAAGGGTGGGGGATATCTCTCCTTTGCATAACTAGCATACTTCTAAAGATATACATACAAATAATCTACCCACATACCCTCCCCAAATGTCGCCTATATATAGACATGCATATAAACATCACAGGAATAGATTGGGGGTATGACAGGGTGAATGGTGGGGGATATCTATCCTTTGCACAACTAGCATACTTCCGAGGTGATACATACAAAAAGTCTACCCACATACCCTCCCCAAATGTAGCCTATATATTATAGACATGCATGTAGGGTGTATGCCTGTTTCTATAATGGTTTCAATCATGTGGTCCCGAGGTCATGCTTTCTTGAATTCTAGTATATTCCAAGGTAAGGAACACACTGCACATTTTTTCGAGTGAAAAGTTGCAAAAGCTCCCTACTGTGGGAGGGTCGATAGTGCGATACCCCTCCCACACCATCCACCATCCCTGCTCCCTTCCACGACCCCACCCCCACTTTTCAAAATAGTCATGCCACTGCAAGAAAGCCAATAATGTATTATACAGGGGGAACATTCTGTAGAAAAAAATATACGGTGTGCCCCCTTTCAGTCTGACCCGTTATTCCATTGTCTCCATGAAAAATGAATATACAATATGGCGGATGTTGCCTACTATATGAGAGTGGGAGAGTGAGTAGTTATATAAGAAAATTTGAAAGAGAACAATGGAAATTCAGAATATGCGTACGTGGAGTTGCTTTTATTTGGTAGCTACGGTAGCTGTAGTTATTACGTTCACGCCCAGGCCACCCGGCGGGCGCGCAACGGGCAACGCGATCACGGGCTGAACCTCCCAGATAGACACGGCAGCGCAATTCAACGAGTCGATGTACCCGCGACTGTTGAGCTGAGCCGATGTGTACATGTACGGGTGCGCATATCAACGGCCGCGGACCATCATTCCTGTGACAAATTTACGGTAAGCCATCAGTTTTCGGTGATAAAATATGAAATCAATATTCCCTTTTTTCACGAGGTAAACGGTTTTCGTTTTCTTTCAAACTTTCACAAATCTTTCAATTGTATTTTACAATGATATTGATATAGGATTGAAGTCTCAAATGTCATTTTGTGCAATATCTGACACTTTACCTGAATCACTTTAAAGCAAAAATACATGAAACTGTTTTTTATTCTCTTTCAACTATACAGAAGAAAGAAAATTTGTGATGAAATTGCATTGAAAATGGGATTTAATCTGGATTAAATTACGTCCCGTCGCGCAATTTCCGTCCCGTCGCGAAAATGTCAAAGCCTCGTAGAATTTTTCTGAAAAGAGGAAATGAAATTCTAACCTCATAAAAGTGTTCGGGCATGAATTCATTGATACTTCAGAGAAGATGGCAATAAATAACTGCTCTAATATTGAGTGACGCTAAAAAATGGATGTCAAAACGCGACGGGACGGAAAAATGTCAGAATAAGGCAATTTTTTGCCCAACTAAAGAGGGCAGTATTATACGAAATGTAGGTGGTACAATTGTCCTATGCATGAGCTATCCAAAAACACTTCTATATTTCTAGAATGAATCTTAGTTTTTTTATAAATCAAATTTTTCAAAATTCCGTCCCGTCGCGCTGTGAGGGCGCTTTTCATTTTTTTAAAGTGTATTACAGGAAATCCGAGAGACGGTATGCTTAGCCGAACACAGTTCCGGAAACTGCAGATACTCACCTTTCCTATCATACATGAAAGAAAACGATTTTTTCAATTTTAAATTTGTACCCTTGGGTTGACTACTTTTGGCTTTGGCCCTGCTACCCGTGCCTCTGTTGTCCAGCCGGAACTCTCGAGAAGATCACCAAGGGTACACCACAGGGCCATTTCTGTATGTAAGCCACCTATCATAACAACATGGACATTCTCACCATGAGTGTCGGGCCATTTCCATTATACAAACTTTGCAAGAGCACGAAGTGGTTGGTCAAATGTAGTGACTGGATTTGTCCTGGATATAGATACTCCACAGCTTCTCTCTGGACATCCATCGCATGCTTGATCATGGCTGGCATGGCAGACTTGTCATGGAACAGGGGTATAAGTGCAAATCTAGCTGGTGGGTCTTGTATTGCAGGTTGCTTTGAGTCATAGGCGTCGATTTCTTCTTGACATGGGGGGGGGGGGGGGGCATGATAAATAATTTTTCCAATTTTTGTTGAGGGAGCGAAGCAACAACCCAACAGCATGCCCGGGTTTTTATGACTGGGGGGGGGGGGGGGGTAGGGGGCCCCAAAAGCTTTTTGATTTAGCTAAATTTAGAAATTGGAAGATTATTAAGTGGACAGTGCAAGCATCATGCATTTATGAGGAGGGCTTTGTCCAAGTATGGATGTACATAGATACATGGTCGTGCGTCATGAACTCGCCTCCAAATAGGGTGGCGCCGTTACATTTTGGGTTTTTTTACTACCATTTTCTTTATTATTTTCAAAACCAGAAAACCTTTTTTTAACAAATTTGGTATCATTTTAAAGAGCTATGAGAGTGCTACCTTTCTGCAAAGTTTTAAATGTATACCTCCTTCCAAAGTGGAGGTACAGCTATTTGAATGTTGGAGCCAGAGGGTGGCGCAGGAAGCGGCGCCGCAGGAAGCGGCGCCCGTGTACAAAGTCTATGGGAAAATGCCTCTCGAAGTGCAATTTTTCTTAAAACGTTAATAACTTTGTCAAAACTAGATGTATAGTTACAATGTAGGTATCAAATGAAAGCTTAAACATTGAACTATAATGTTTGATCATTGAAAAGTGTATCTGCTTGTTTGTTTTTAAACTAAATCAACACAAACACAGAAAATTGGGGGTTACCTGTACAAACTCTATGGGGGGCTGGGTGCACAATCTGGACTGAAACGTTTTGTGCATTTTTTTTAAAAACTTTAATTTCTTCACTAAGACTTGGTGTAAAACTACTAATTTGGTATCATATTAAAGCTTACTTATCAAACTTTATCATTTCTCAATACAATTAGGCCTGCCCTCTATATTATAATCCTTTAGTGACTCTTACATAGTAAAAATTATTGTTGTTTTTTTGCATTTTTTTCATAAAGTATGAGTGAAAATATCTCACACAAAATAATCATGAACCCCATACAATATTATATTGCTGTAAAGGTCTAAGTGTGCTCTGCATGAAAACATTATCATTAGTTGTCTAGAGCTACCTCAGGAAAAATTATCATGGAAAATATTGACCTCTGTAACTGGAAACAAAATTTCACATTTTGATTTTATAACAAAATAAGTATACACCTAGTGTTATTTCTGAGTGCATATTTGGATTCCTTGTGATATTTCCTTTCAGAAAATGTATACTTTTGATAGGATAGGGGGAGTTCTTCAGAAAATATTTGCTCTCAACTGAAACATTGTCCCGCAGAAGCCCAAATCGGCATGTAACGCAAAAGGAGGCGACCTCATGACACATGACCACATAGATTACAAGCATCCTGATGGAACCATGAATAGAATCAGTCAAGGAATACCCACATTGGGAATCTTATTGAGGGTCCATGGGGCGGAGCCCCCGGAAGCTTTGGGTACATCCAGAAATAAAGATGTTGTCTGTATGTAAATACCGACCATGATGCCGTAGCGGTTAGAGTGTCCGCCTCATGCACGGGACGTCCCGGGTTCGAACCCTGAACGGGTCATACCAAAGACTTTTTAAAATGCTACGATGCTACCTTCTGCCTTCACGCCAGGTGATCGGAATTTATAGAATGGAGAAGGAAAAGTTAATCACACGAGTTACCAGAGGACTGACCCCCTTCTGTAACTTCTGCTAGATTTAGTAGACGTGTGACCTAGGGCTAATTGAATCGGAGATAGGCGCCGCCTTATGTGCCAACATTGGCACGTGAAGGACTATACAGTTATCTATTGTATAGTTAGCTCAATTTTAGTGTGCATCTAGAGAGAAGTCCTGAATAAAAATATTCAATGAGTACAGGGGCAGGACTGGGTCAAATAACCTTAATGGGGGTTCCAGGGGGTGCAGACCCCGGAATATTTGCATAGCGTTTCCACCCTGATATCATTTTGTGTGTCCTAAGGAAGCCCCGTGCCAAAAATGGCCCCTGTCATTTAATTACATGGAGTGTATAACAACAATACAGAGCAAAGTGCACACATACATAATTTAAAAAGCGAATTAAAAAAATATATAGAGTGCTCCCCATAAATTAAACTTGACACATGCCCCCCCCCCCCCCCAACTCTGCTCCCAACATACAAAACATCCACCCCAGTACTTCTAATCTGGGGTCATTTACTGTTATGATTTTACATCCTTAACATACAAAAATGTTCTAACAGGGCAAAAAAAAAGCCCCCCCCCCCCAAAAAAAAAAAAAAAAAAAAAAAATTCATTTTAGATCATCAAATGTAAATGAATGAAGAATAATTATACAGCTGTGATTTTACATTAAATGTCAATTGGGGGCACGGTACAGCGCCCCCACCCCCAACGCCCCTAAAACCAATTTTTGTCGTGGGCTACCCCTCTTATAATGTTAAGTAGGTTTAGTATTTCATTTCAGATCATCAAATGTAATTGATTGAAGAATAATTACTGTGATTTTACATTAAATGTCAATTGGGGGCACGGTACAGCGCCCCCACCCCCAACGCCCCTAAAACCAATTTTTGTCGTGGGCTACCCCTCTTATAATGTTAAGTAGGTTTAGTATTTCATTTCAGATCATCAAATGTAATTGATTGAAGAATAATTACTGTGATTTTACATTAAATATCAATTGGGGGCTCCGGTACAGCGCCACCGGCCCCAACACCCCTTAACGCAATTTTTGGCTTGGGCTACCCCTCTAATATTGTGTGGTAGGTTTAGTATTTCATTTTAGATCATAAAATGTAATTGAATGAAGAATAATTACTGTGATTTTACATTAAATATCAATTGGGGGCTCCGGTACAGCGCCACCGGCCCCAACGCCCCTTAACGCAATTTTTGGCTTGGGCTACCCCTCTAATATTGTGTGGTAGGTTTAGTATTTCATTTTAGATCATAAAATGTAATTGAATGAAGAATAATTACTGTGATTTTACATTAAATATCAATTGGGGGCTCCGGTACAGCACCCCCGCCCCCAATGCCCCTAAATGCAATTTTTGGCTTGGGCTACCCCTCTAATATTGTTAAGCAGGTCGAAAGGAAGCTGTGTGCCATAAATCTGACGCTAAGCTACCTGACTATATATATACACGTACATGTATATATATGACAAAATTATACTATCATTTTTATTCAAACATACATGTATATAGATAAATCAAAGGATATCAACTGATTGTATGCCATATGATGCAATCAATTGATTACTCTGTATGACTTTCGCTGTCGTTCAATTGTAAAAGCTCTTTAATATGTGGTCAGTCAGTTGCACACCATCACACATCAATCAGAAGAAAATATGAGGGCCCCATTATGTAGTTAAAAGTTTATAACTTTTGTCATAGTTGTTTAATCTTTGAAAATGGTAATTATGATATAAAAAACATTAAAATGAATTGGTATTCATATTAGTAATTATTACCATATAATCTTCAAATAAGATAATTATGTTATAAAATGAACAAACCAACCAAGAAACAAGCAAATTAACTGACAATCAAACCAATGACTTACATCCAGTAGCTCTGCCCTCGACCCCATCCAGCACGATGCCCGGTGCGACGCGGTAACCGGTCTTCTCATACGGCGCTAACACCTTGTCGCCAGGGACAACGGGATGCCTCATAATGTGATTGTGGGCCTTGATGTCATATACGCTGGTCTCTTGGAGCAGATTCTGGCATTTACCGTCTGATGGGTCTTTGTCAAAGAATACAAGGAAGGAGCACATGGGCACCAGCTGTTGAAAGGATAAACAGGCACATCATAATTCATTTATCTAGGCAATTTTGCAATCTTTTGAGACTCAAAGTATGTATCAGCTAGCCATCTTACTCTCATATCATGCAATTCTTTCTTTGTTAGCCATATGCTTCTCTCTATTCTTCATCTTATATTTATTGCTTCTATTTGGTAAGCCATCTTTCTAATTATTTAGTATTGTTTATTTCTCAATTCTTACTATCCCTCCTTCGTTGGTGACCTTACTCCCTATTCCTCGTTTGTAATTCTTACTTCTTATAAAGCCATCAATCGTTCTACATTTATTTTCATTTATTTAATTTTTTTTTATAGCAAATCTTTTTCTTTACCCTTCAGTGTTTATTTCTCACTTCTTACTATCCAATTTGCTTGTTTGCATCTTTCTTACAATTCTCCATTTGTTTAAATCAATCCTCACCCACATCTACTTTGTAAATGGGCATACCATGGTATGACCATTTACAAGCCAGACATGCAATTACAGCTCAGCAAAGGGTATATGGGCAACTCCAGCGTCATGGACATTACAAATCAGAGAATTTTCATGACTTTTCAATGACACTACTAGTTCATACCTTTAACTAATGTCTAACTTTGATTTTGATTACAAAGCAATAGCCAGGTTATGTATGCAAAAGAGTTTCAGAACATTTATCCAATTCATTACTGAGAAATTCTGCAAAATGTGCGCCATCACGGATAATTACATTGTTTGGACATGACTTTTTGCATCCATATACATCTTTGCAAAAGTCTGTGAGTTCTGAGACCTCACAAAGGTGATTTAGATATTTAATTATAGACAAGGCAATGATGAATTGAATCCAAGTTGTACTTTGAGAAACGGGCAAGGCATATGTGATCTAAACAAAACGTTGCATCACGGACATTACATTTTCAGCATCACTTTTGTCCACTTTCTCTATACTAAGAAATAACCTGCAAAAAATGCTCCATTGTGCATGAAACTTTTTTAATTGTACATTTGATATAATGTAATCAAATGGTTTTGAGAAAAAATTCACATTTCCATTTTTTTTTTCAATTAGCAAAAAATTATTTTTAAAATAGCAATAATGTCTTCCAAAATTATTGCAAAATTTGAAAATTGTCAACAGAATGTGCAGTAAACCAAATGTTCAACTATTTAAAACAAAATTATACATTTTTGATGAGGTACAATGCTGTTTTGTGCCAAAAAATTGTAAAATATAAACAAAAGTTGTGTACATCATGGGCATAACACATGGAAAATCATGGACTAAGAGTATAATTTTTACAATTTGATCATACTACATGTATATGAGATTTAACCATCTCTTTCTTCTCCCAGTAAGTTATAGTCAAGTCTTTATTGATTATTGAGACATGCATGTTCAAATTGAGCAAGGAATTTAGTTTTATAAATAGTTCAGAGTACTGACTCAAAGTTCACTATCTGATTAACGATACAATTTATTAAAACTTGTACCAGGAAGGTAGTAGTCCCCCTGTTACTTGGGATTATCTTATTTCTTGGCTAAAATAAGACATTTACATAAGAAAATAATGCTTGAAAATTTGTAGCTCTGCTTTTGTATACTTTTCACTGTGTATGTAATGTCCGTGACGCAGCCGTGACGTAATGTCCGTGACGCCATTCAGGACAAATCATCAAATATTTTAGTAAATGCTCTTGATATACTTTATGATATCACATTCTAGCTTTGCAAATGAATTTTGAATTAAATTGAATTAGGACTTCTGCTTCTAAAAAAACTTTCATATCTAAAACGTCACGGACATTACACATCAATGTTGTAAGAATCAAGATTTTATCCAATAACAGTTTTCAAAAAGTAAAGATTTTTACACAATTTCCTTTTCTATGATGTTAAAACAAAGCATAAACAAGACATTACAAGTAGAATTATTGCACTGAAGTGATCCATATTTAAACATTTTATTTCACAAACAACGGATGCAAATTTTATAATTTTGGTTTTAATTTAGTTTTTTTTTTGTCCCAACTTCAATGGCCCCCAAAAAATATTCTGCATTGAATTTCAAACTTTTTTCCTTTAGTCATCAAAATATGGTCCTTCCTCATTACTATCCAGTAGTTAACAAGGCTGTCCCATGAGTTTCATTTTGCCATCCTTGGGTAACAGTTTTTGTGGAGTTGCCCATATACTAAATTCATAGGTGCCACGCGATTCTGCCACGGGCCTCACACATTATCAGTGCAATGCAGGCTGAACAGTGCAGTATTGTAATGTGTTCATTTTGTATTTCTCACTTCTTACTCTCCTTTATTTAGTACCATCTTTCTAATCATTCTGCATTGTTTGAACCAATCCTCACCCTCTCTTTGATGGTGGCAGGACATTATTTCTTAATCCTTCCTATGTTAGCCATCTTTTGAATAATTCTTCATTGCTTATAAATTTCTCATCCCGTACAATGGAAAGGTAGTTTCTTAGAACTGTGTACACAAGCAACTGGCTGGAATATTCTCAAGGGAGTGGAAATGTGCACTATGTATGCAGGAATGATTGCAGTGTGTATCTGATGACTGGGGTAATATTAATGATAATGCTATGATTCTCACACGAATATCAACTAAGTGTCATTATCATTCATTTCTCATTTCTCACCCTCTCTTTGATGGTGGCAGGACAGTAGTACCCATCACTCTCTCTGCGAGCCAGAACTTTCATCCCTTCAAACAGGTCCACTGCTGGCTTTCTATTCCAGGTACAGCAATTGAGTGCATCGGCATGGGCTCAGTTCTGTAATAGATATATGACAATATTCAATGATAATGATAATAGTTACAACTAGATGGATGTTCAACTGCGCGCAGTCAAAAATGATGCCTCCGCCATTACGCGATTTATATATATGGGCAGGTCCAAGCTATTTGACTTGTGACGTACGGGACATTCACAGCTTTCAATTGAATATTATTCAAAGGAAGGAGCTATGATCTGGAATCTTTTTGGTGCTTTGGAAAGCTACTTGTAGTCCCTTCCTAAAATGCAAAAAAAAATATTCAAAATGCTCGTTAAAATTTAATTATGCTAATAAATATGCAGCGTGACGTACGGGACCAGAGAAATTATGACTTTAAAAAAAAAATGTGTATTGTGAAAACTCTCTGAATCTACATGGCAGATAACAACTTATTCCTGATATATGCATTTAGTAACCATTAATATACGCACTGCAAAAAAAAAAAAAAATTATGACCTTTTATCCCATGATAATTAATGAAAGAAAATAGGTATGCGCGTGACGTACGGGACATGTGACGTACGGGACATTTTTCCATCATGTTTTATTTGTCATTTTCCTGCTTTTATTTTTAAATCTTTGGGTCCATTTTGCAATATATTTGTTCTTATTGTATTCATTCAATATTGTGATGATTTAAAACTCAAAAACAGCTTCCGCAATACATTATAATAAGACTTTAACAAATTGAAGCTCTGAAATCCGATAATTTGCATTAATTATGCTAATTACTAATTAAGAATTCATATTTTATTTGGCTTCAAAAGATGTGGGATACATCTATCTGATGTAAATTACTTTCAATATTGACAAAAAAGATTTGAATATGAGAAAATTAAACGGAATCATCATAAATTTGGCAACTTACATGAAATCCTACACATGGGACTATTTAGAAGAAAAACTAAAAATATTTTGTGCCTTTTTAGCACTTTCTTGCAGTTTTTGAACCTGTTTGGAAGGTCTCGGTGTACTGAACCAATGAAATACTATATTTCCTTCATTGATATGCAGTTTCCCTACTCAAATTGACTGTCTAGTATTTTAGATAATTATTTAAAGGTAATTATGAGGTATTTCAAATTTCCCCCTCCAGACACATTTTCATCAGTATGTAGCTATAACGCGAAGTATGATGTGGTAATTATGTCATTACTTTTAGAGGTAACTCCTAAAGGTAAGACCTATTTATTCTGAAATTTTTAAGAGTATCTAAGCAAGAATTATTATGATAATCTGTGGTAAAACACAAAACAAATTATTTTTACCTGGCTTGCCATTGCTTTAACACTGAAAATGTCCCGTACGTCACACTTTTGTCCCGTACGTCACATGTCTTAATTAGCTAATAAAATCAAAACGAAAAATGCTGTTTTTATAAAACTTAGCTAGCCAGTCAAGAGTATGATAAATTAGAACTTCACAAAATATGAAAGAAAAAAATTAAGTGTTTCATACTGAAATATTAAAAAAAGGTGTTCATTTTTGTGACGTACGGGACATTGCAGTTTGGACACGCCCTAATTAGCATAATTAATTAATTTTGACACTTAAAAATTTGGTCAACTATTGCTAGTGATTAGTTTTACTAGTCCCCATATATGAAATTAAAGCTTGATTGATAAAATAAAAATTAAAAATAGAAATACAATGTCCCATACGTCACGCTGATATTTGAAATATGCAAATTAGATGCTCACTACTCGTTAAATATGCATATTATGCAAATTTCTGTACTAAAAATCTAAACTTCAGACATTTAGCTTTGAAATGATACCAAATTTGTAAAGCTAAAATGAAGATGAATTTTCACCATCAAGGGGGACATTAGCTTGGACCTGCCCATATATATACATGTATCAAGCCCAAATCAACATGTACACAGGTGAATTAATTCTGTCAACTCAATTTTGATGGTACTGTCTTTTAGATCTTGACGTATCACAATTATGAGCTATAAGTGATCTTGACCTTTTCCCTCATGACCCCAAAATCTAATGACTACAATTGCTCCTTAAAGGGAGAGATCCTCTTTTGCAAGCCAAAATTCAAAAGTTGCGAGGTTATTGTCTTATATGAAAGAAAATGTCATTTAATAGCATGCCTGAAAAAATTAGGGCTTGAAATCTCTTTTTCGTGGAGTTATAGACCTAAAACTTAATAAACTGAGGGACGTCGATTAAATAGGTACATACGTATCTTTGGCCGGTGAATAAGTTCGTACATAGATTTCATGGAATGCCAGATCGGTATGCATGACCCCTACGTGACCCGCGCATAAGTACTAATGTGTGAGCGTTTACCAAGCAAAATACCCAAACATCGCTTAAACTGACTACATGTAATTATATATTCTTTCTTTTTGAGATCTTTTTCCGTGACATACGTTGACAAATGTCGGCTTCACAATTACGAGAATTAGTACTATCTTGTTGTAATATTATGCTAAATCTGTTTAACTCCTTTATTGACTGATATATAGTTTAAATGGAGGGACGCATTCGTTTTTCATTCGTAGAATCAAAATTAGAGGGCTGTTCGCTCTGATTTTTTTTTGCGTGTTACATTGATCCCCATCCGTCAACTGAAAGCTGTTCAGACGTTTTGTAAAAGTGGACCTGTCCCTTTAAGATACATTAGGTATCAAGTTGGATTGAAATCTGATATTCAGTTCTTGAGGTTTCCAATCACAAGCTACTTTTACATGTATATAATGAGCCCTATTTTAGTTATGTACGTCCGACACGGAAAAACACTGATTTTCAATTTCACAAAAAGACAAAGAACCCAATAAAGGGCAGAATGTCAATGTAAAGCAAGTTCCAGCCCCTCTACACAGAGAGTAAAAAAAAAAATTCCAATCGTCACCATGTACGTCCGACACGGCATTGCAAGGAATAGGGTTTTGCCAGCCTAAAACACTTTAATTCACACTGTATCTTATCTGTATGATTAATTTAAAGAGTGTATTCAAATGTAATATCTCTTAATTACTTAGTGCTTCATATCCCTAATTTTTACTAATCATCATAATATGGCTGGACATACAATAGTCACATTATTATGGCTATTTACATACTAATACTACACACTGTCATGCTGTCATAACAAAAACTATCATAAAAACATACTTTAGGTGGACCATGCTGTATAATTATTCCTTTGTTTAGACATACTTAGGCTATTTAAAAATTGTCTTAGTTGGAAAGAACAACAAACATACATTTTGTGATGAAAAATCGACCCTAAACTTCAAATACACATTATAAATCTAGATCATATATAGTCCCATCATTGCATATTCATGTTAGTGAAGTTTTAATTGTGTTTGTATTTGTTTTATACTGCCATAATTTAATAATTTAATGGTACAGTGATAAAATGTTTGTATCTACGATTTAAGACACCATTACTTACTTACTATGACTTAAAGTGTCTATTTACAGCAAATATTTCAGCAGCAAGTAGACTTGCATTTGTATAACACATGTACGTCCGACACGGCAGTCTTGTACGTCCGACATTGTACGTCCGACACGAACATAAAGCGTAAATATTCCATGCTTAGAAGGGAAAAAATTGCAGTTTTCTTGATATTTCCCATCATTTACAATCTAACCCTAGAATGGTAAATTAGATGATTTGGAAAAAAAAATGTATAAACTTCACAGAGTTTTACAGTTGAAATCCTCTTGTCAGAAAAATCATTTTCTCTGCGTACATCCGACCATGCAGTGTTTTTTGATCGGTACAAGGTCGTTATGGTGGTAAAATCTGAATAAGTCATAGTATTATTTTCTACTCGTCATTTGCAATCTATTGATCAAATGAAATCATTTGATTTACATTTACTTCTCCTTTAGTACCTAATTGAAGTGTGTGAAATGTACGTCCGAATTTATGGAATTGCCCTAGACTTGTTTTACGTATGTGCCAATTTTCAAGTCAATCGGTTCATTCGTTGCCGAGATTTGAGGGGGGGGGGCCAAAATGCCCCCCCCCCACCCCCCCGTGGACTCATGTGATCAAAATAACCCAGTGGGATTAGGGTTAAATAAAAAGTACAATTTAAAACAAAATTTGGATATTGTATTAAAGTCCTTAAAAGTTTAAAATAGTGGCGTTATACTAAAACAATGTATCAAAGGTCGAGTAATTGTACTGTTATATAAATCATTTCAATTGGCAGAGAATAAATCTAATATTTAAATAAATACTGGAAGTTAATATTTCGTTTACAGAGACTATTAAATAAAAGGTACAATCAAAAAATAAATTTGAATATTGTATCATAGTCCTTAAAGTTTAAATAATGGTGAGGTACTAAAACAATAACAAGTACAATTTAAAACAAAATTTTGATATTGAATTAGAGTCCTTAAAAGTTTAAAATAGTGGCGATATACTAAAACAATGTGAGTATCAAAGGTCGAGTAATTATACTGGCACTATTATATAAATCATTTCAATTGGCAAGTGAGAATAAAATATGGCATTTAGATAAGTACTGGTGGTTAAGTTTACAGCGTATATCAGGAAATTAGAATATTGCGACAAATATAATGATAAATAATTAATTAATACATTCATGCATATATATATAAAATAGAATTACTAAAAAATATAGCATGCTCTATTACAGTCCTTTTAAGAGCATTGTAGCAGTCCATTTAATGAGAATTCAAGAGTCTTGTCATATGTGACCGGCTCTGTCACTTTGGGTAATTCATCGGGAATATCAAAATTGAGATTGCTAGTGTTTTGAATTTTCTAGGATTTCAGCTTTAAAATGATATACAACTTGATAAGTATGAGTTTCTTGAAGGCTAGAAAAACGCAAATTAATAACATGGACCAGAGCCCCGTGATTTGTCAAACAACGGAGAAAATCGCTTCTAAAGTTTTGCATCCATTCAGAAAAGCATTCTCACACACCGAGCGAGAAGTTGAACGGTTCGCTTTCACCTTTCCGCTTTTCGTAATCGATCAGCAAACGAAATAATGCATGCACAGTTATACTGTTATTCATCGGCCAATCAGCAATGCTTACGCCGGTATTACGTAATTGTACAAAGCCTCAGCCCGAAGTCTCAGTTGATCGACAAACTAGCCCATGTGCTGCCCTTTGATGTGCATGTATTACAACCGCAGTGTATTGTGTATGTACGTACCGCCATAACCCACCGCATCATATTCACCATACCGCCGCTGTACCACCGGTAGACAAAAGAAAAGCGCAGTTTGATACCGTATGATATGGTACGCTGCACACACACACTGCACACTTGCGGCATGCCCAGCGCGATTCAATGCGGTACCCATAGAATTATAAACAAACCAACTACTCGTTTAGTATACAGTATTAGTTAAATGCCGTGAACGCTTCCTGGAAATGTACAACACACGGACAATACAACTCTATTCAGGTTAGTCTGACCAATCACTGTACAGCTACAGTGCTTTCTTCTTGCAGCTCGCCGCGGCGGTATGGTCGAATCACACACACATAGCTGGCGCGTTCGTTTCACAATCGATCATGATCAGCCAGCGCGGATTTACTGAGTTTCTGGTCGAAACCGAAATGAAGGTTGCTTAGAAAAATCATTATTTACGGCATAAAAAATTAGTTTAAGGACCTGAAATTTTCAGAGAATGTAGATGAAACATGTAAGTATCAAATCCCATAAAGTTAAAAATTTCAGCCAAAGACAATATTTTATGATTTTGAGGCTCTAAGTACTAAAGACCCATCCCGACTTTACACCCATTCTCTGGGAGCCGGTCTCATATATGGTACCGGACTAAGCCTGAGTCATGTCGGAATTTTTTTGTTCCGGAATCCGCCGGTGTTGTGCCGGTCGGAATCCGGTATTCCGATAAAAAAAACACCTGCCAATGAATGATACGGAACGAACACGCACTAGAAGGTCTGCCATAGCTTCGGCAGCGCAGGCAGGCCCCGCGCTGCGAGACAGGCCAACTCAACTGCCTTGACCTTGCATTTTTCAAGTTTCACTCTTAAAAAGTGCCGAAAAGGAACGAAAATGTAAGATTATTACGATTAAATCTCTTATTTTACATATACGAGAACAATTACCTGCAAAAACAGCAACAACAAAAAATGCGCTGATTATATCTCGAACATTTTCTAACTCGCTCGATCGAACCTGCATGTGATATGAACTGAAGCTTACATCATACAACGACACAAATAAGTCAACACTAACACTTCACTTGCATACTTTGCGTGCAGCTTATCGGGTCTTTTTTCTTACGCGAGATATCCATCCGCCGGGAATTGGGGAATTCCCCAATTCCCGGCGGATGGATATCTCGCGTAAGAAATGAGACCCATAACCTGCACGCAAAGTATACGAGTGATATGGCGGGCTGTATCGGAGCATTAGTTGAGTACCGATAGAGGGCGGACTGGATGTCAACGTTTGAGAATCGTTTACTAGTAATCCATGTGCAGTATTACGTACATGACTGTGTAGTATGCATGATACACGTACGGGTGACATGGTACGGCGCAGCTCTGACTGATAGCAGCTAGCTGCGGGGCCGGGGCGCGCCGGGGTAGCTAGTCTACTACGACGTCGATCGTATGCCGTACTCGCCGCACCGCGCGCTAGATCGGCTGTCATAATAAACGCAGCGGATTTCTTGTCGTTGTAAGTTGCATTCGACATCGTCTTTCTTGTACTTTTTTGTCATTTGTTTTCTTCTGATAGTTTTCTACTACAAAATATGAATGTTTGAGGAAAAAGAGGTTTTCCGCGATTTTCATCGGAATACCGGAATGGAGAAAACCAAACCGGAACACGCACACACCGGACGGATTCCGGTATTCCGTCCGTTCCGACTCAGGCTTATACCGGACTGTTTTTATAACGGTTCGTACGGCATCTTGGTTCTTTGTATTTTTTAGTGTTTCTCAGAGTTCTTACTGGATTGTTTTCGGTGAACCAGTCATCAATGACACCGGATTTGGCCGCATTCCTAGCGAAAGTCAGTGAGAGTTCCTCTCTGCGAGATGCCAGGTCAACGATATTGGCGTTCAGTAGAGCTTCGGTGTAAGTACGGCCGGGAAAAATCGTCCGAAGTGCACGTTTTTGAATTTGTTCAATCATGTTGGATTCGGCAGTTGTGAGGCTCGAGTGCCAAACCGGGCATGCGTACTCGAGCAGGGGCCTGACGAAACCGGCGTAGACTGCCACGAGGTCGGCTGCAGGAAGTCTGAACTGCTTCAGTCTCTGTAGCATATACAAGCGAGATCCAGCTCTTGAGATCATGGAAGAGACCTGGTAGTTGCACTTGAGGTCACTTTGAATAGTCACCCCAAGTAACTTTATGGTGGAGACCTCTTTCAAGATGTTGTTGCACAAGGTAAAGTCGAGTAGTGGGGGTGGTGTTTTGCAGAAGGCAACATGCATAATGCTGCATTTAGTCGGATTCAAGCGAACGCGGTTTACCTCACACCACTCCTCCAAGTCTCTCAGGGCAATCAGCACGGAAGGCTGGCTGTCGCCTCTGTCACCAGCAGTGGCAAGTGACATGTCGTCGACATACTTCCAACGATGAATCGGCGACTCTCGTGTGGCGTCGTCAATGAGGACAAGAAAGAGGAGGGGTCCAAGGCGCGTACCCTGGGGTACACCAGCGGTCATCGCTTTCGAGGAGGAAAGAACTCGGTGGTATCGAACTTGATTCTCTCTATGGGTGAGAAAATCGCATATCCACCGGATCATCCACGGCTGGATGTCTAACGAGATGAGCTTCTGGATCAAAACAGTGTGGTCTACGCGGTCAAATGCACGACTGAAGTCAGTAGATTTTGATGATATAAAATTTATTCTGTCATTAAAAATGTATGCTTTTTCGTATTTGACACTCGGTTGTTAATTATCTCACAAAGAAAATATTCTGTGTAGCGCCTCTATACCAACACTCAACTATCCCTTTAATTTTCTTGTACAATGATTGAAAAGTGTTTTTGCCACTTTAAATTTTAACAAAATTAACACAAACACAGAAAATTGGAACTTGCCTGTACAAACTTTATTATGGGGGCACAATCTTGACCGATACATTTTGTGAATTCTTGGTACATAAATATCTTCAAAAACTACATATTTACGAACTTTGTATCTGTCACTGTGTAACAAATGCTTTTTAAATCCATCATCATCCAATCGTTGCATTCATCAAACTTTATTTATTAGTTATTGTTTGTGTTAGTTTAAAGTTGTGCTATTCATTATATTGTTCATATTTTCTTGCGAGGTGTTAAATGTCGCCAGAGTGTTGCCAAAGATTTTGTTTGTTTGTTATCATGTTTATACTGAATGTAAATATTTAGTTCTAATAATATTTACGCATAAAAAATATGTTTATATACACTTGTTGTATCTTTGTATTTCTCCCATGCCCCCGTGAGGGGCCATTTTTGAGAAATAAAATTCATTGTCATTGTCATTGTCATTGTCTTGTTTTTATCATGATTTGCGAGTTTTACAAGGAATTGTGGGTACCGGATATCGTTACTAGCGAAATTAAGTCTGCTTTCAACAATTTATTGTGCATTGAAGGCGATGATATAATTCCAGAAATCGAAGCCAATCTTCATCATCGATGGAAAAAAACGGCAAAAAGTGAGTTTTTGTCTAAATATCTGCCTAATATAGGACCCAGGGAGTAAAATGGAGGTGGATTTGTCTTCTTATAATAGTTTTCTAAGTGAAATAATTTGCCGTGTGTATTTTTTTTTCTGCGCATTACTGCGCAAAGCAATTTTTGTGTGCAATATGTCACCAGCCTTCAATATACGAAAATCGATCGGCACCTGTTCTGTCAGGCACCTGATCATGCACCTGTTCTGTCATTTTTATTGTAGCTTTCCAATTACCAATTTTATTGAAATTGAGATGTATTTTGATATTTACGGGTAGATTTTATTACACTTGACATGATATTAGTATGAATTCCGAAAATTCTTTGTTTTTTATGGTGTACAGATGTAAAGTTTTATTATATTTGAATAATGCTACCCGTTATATAATGGTACATGCCAATCCCCAATTGTGTACGTTACGTTGTGCGCATGCGCACTACAGTACTGGACTTCTCCATTTTGTTATTGGGCAAGTCCAAGGTATTTGTTCCCAAGGGGGTGAATTTTCATCTTCACCCAATCAAGTGAAACTTAATGTCATTTTAAAGCTGAGATATTGAATTTTGATAATTTGAAAACAAAAATTTTAAGGGTGGCTCCAATAAGTAGTATTAATCAAATATATTTGCATAATATGTTAATCAGCATAACGCGTGGGACATCTGAATTAAAGACAAATTAAATCATATTTAAAATGCTTGTAATGATTATTTACTTATTATTGGCTTGACCTGATGTCATTACCATTTATAAGGAAATGGGATTATGACTTTCAGCTTGTTATCTCATTCAATATGCAATTAAATGCGTTCCAAAATCAGCATGTCCCAGGCGTTACATTTTTACATCTTATTGTTTTGAATTACTCGTTAATCAAAAGGTTTATTTTTCTGAAACTCTACAAAGTTCTAATTTACCTTGGGGGACATCCATAACATAGCAACAAAAGTTAAGGACATTTACCTTATTAGCATAATTCTACAATTAGATTTTGTCACGCGTGGGACATTTTGTAACGCGTGGGACAATCTGTACAGTAAAGCAATGGGTTTTTTAAAATCTTGTTTTAGCCAATTGGCAAATACATGTACATGATAATTTTGTAATGCGCAAAGATATTGGCCCGAAACTTTACAAGTGTTTTCTTTAAAGTCTTGCGCAACTTTTGAGACCAAATTTATGACGAACAGCTAGACCCTCACAAAGTCACATGACTTTTTTGAAGTGGAAGTCATTCCAGAAATTGCATGATTTTGTGATTTAAGTACAAATCCTATGGAAAATAGTGTTTTTCATATGATTTATAAAAACTCAATTATTTCTTATTTTAATCACTGCAAATAAATACTTTTAAGAACAATAACTGTTTGACAATGGCGAATAATTGATTTCATCCCAAAAAAAATGTAAAAATGGAAGTTGAAAAACAAAGAAATACATAAGAATTTCCCAAAACAAAGAAATACATAAGGAAAAATTTTGCTTTTGCAACTTTTGTTTTTATTAAGAAATGTCATAAAGAACATTTATGCAAAAATTGAGCATTTTCCAAGCTCAAATTCTTGAAATATCTATAATAAGGGCATATTGGGTGGCGGGCCTATGTAAAACGCATGGCAGAAAAATGTCCCACGCGTTGCATGTCCCACCCGTGACAATGCAATTTGTTTTCAAACTGACCCTGTGTTGTTTTTAAAAAAAATATAATATGCTATAGTGAACAATAGCCCACAAGGTGAGATATGAATCTAACTCTAATATAGGCAAAGAGTGCTATAAAAGACATCCTCATAGGCCAATCAATGGTTCACAGCAGCTTAAGATTTCTGAATGCCCTCAGATACTTGATGTCCTTGTCAAAAGGTGCTGATGCACACGTGTCTTGAATGATTGAACTCCATTGTTGTTGAAACTCTTAAGTTTTGAGATGATGAAATTTCATATTCTAGTAGAGCACAAGATGCACTTTAAGAACATACCTATCATGTTTTGATATTGTTAATAAATTCAGAGGAATTCGCATTCAAAGTCAACGTTAAAAAATACCAACTTTCTCTGGTCCCACGCGTGATGCTACATGTAGCAAAAAGTCGAATAAATCATTAATGCATGGAGAATTTCAATTTTCTTTTTGGCATTTGATAAAATTTGCTCCAAAGTATCTAAAATGTAAAAAAAATTGGTGTTTCAATATTACTTATAAGACTAAAAAGAGTAAGCTCTCATTTTCGCTCTGATGTCCCACGCGTTATGCCTACAAAATAGCTTGGACTTGCCCTATTCTACCACGGAGGGATGGCTAGGAAGTTAATTCATTATCTGAAAAATAGTCCTATCTTTTAGCAAAGTTTATCCAGCTAAATTATTAATAAATTTAGATCCAGCCTAAACCAATTATTACATAATAAATTAATTTGACTCTTTGAAACTTTGACATTGCCATTCTTATGACATTCTCAATTGTAGGCTACAGCTTGTGTAAAATATGTAAAGCACTTGATTTTTTTTTTTTTTACAAAATCATATTTTGGATGTGGTAGACTGGGCCGGATCCAGGGGGCATGGGGGTACATGCCCACCTCCCCCTCCCCCACCCCCCCCCCCCCCCCAAATTTTCTTTTAGCAGTCATCACATTGTAATTGACCCATTGTGTGTAAAAAAAAGAAAAAAAGAAAAGAATAAGTTATTGGTATTATTCCCCTTTTTGCACTTACACGCATGCATAATTAATCTGGTGCTAATTTGCATATTAATCAGTGCATACATGCTAATTTTTCAATGCTAAATAGTACGTTTGACCCTTAAAACTGTTTTAAGTTCAGGTTATTACATTCTGTAGCTCATAAAGTGCTTAATTATTAATATTTCAGTAAAATGAAATGATATGAACAATAATTTGAGTGATTTCTTTTAAGAAAATTTGCCGGCAGGTGCTTTTTTGCATATATGCGCATAATTAATGAGCGCTAATTTGCATAATATGTATTATCGTTAAAAAAACGTTACTTTAAATGATAGAGGTCACACCGATCAAAATGAGGGGCAGCTTGATATGGTTTGCATGCATTTTTATTTTTTGTGTGACATTGCTACAAAAAGACAAAGTGTATGAAAAGACTCATATATGCCAACCATTGTACTAGTTCTAGTCTAGTGCACTGGTTTTGTATCGATCTCACATACTAGTAACTAGTGCTGCGCCGCCTGTTAGCTGCTGCTGGCCAAATATGGATGTCTCTTTGTTATGGACATGGTGAATTGATTCAATTGTGCCAAGCCCAAGACAAGAGGCAAGACAGTCTAATTCTGAAATTGTCTTAATTAATTAAGTATAATTAATCAAATTCAAAGACAAAGCAAGCCAAAGACGTGAAGTCAAACTTCCATTCAATTCAATAAACATAAGGGCAAAAAATTGAATATCATGGATACCTCTACTGTGAAACCTAATTCAAATCATAATTCAGGATCTTGACGAGCGTAGCTGAATTCGGCCACGTATCGGAATTCGGCAACGACTATGTCGCAATTGCACGTCCATGGTGCAATGTTCCTTTCCCCATTTTTTTTTTTATGAATTTATGAAACAAGCATATTTTTTCACAATCAAATTTGAGATAAGGTACCTAGTATGGCATTATCGTGAAATAAGGCTCCGGGGGACAGTTCGAACCGGACACCTTCCTACCAGCTGACAAGTCAAATTGCGGCCGATATGATCTATGATGCGCGTCGCGTGTCTGCTTCCACAAACTAACAAATATTAAATTTCGAGAATATTGGGTTTATTTCGTCAGAACGACAATTCGTAACATTTTCCATTCCTAATCTCCTCTGACGAAATAAACCCAAATAATTATAAGATTGTGTTTATTTCGTCAGAATAATACATCTAAGAACCGTCCAAACAAAATAAACTGCTTCAAGTAATTATGAAAATCAATGTTCAACTCTCTTTTACTTACTCATGAAATACATTGTAAGGCTCCGCCCTGTACAAACCTATGGAGCGCCTTCCATAGAGTTGTACATGGCGGAGCCTATATTCACGAGTAAGTGAAGAGAGTTGAACTTCGCCAACTCTCTTTACTTACTCGTGAAATCAATGATTCCTAAACTCCTCTGCCGAAATGAACCCAAATAATTATGAGATTGGGTTTATTTCGTCAGAATAATAACATCTAAGAACCGTCCAGACGAAATAAACTGCATCAAGTAATTATGAAAATCAATGTTCAACTCTCTTTACTTACTCGTGAATGAAGGCTCCGTCCTGTACAACTCTATGGAAGGCGCTCCATAGGTTTGTACAGGGCGGAGCCTAATTCACGAGTAAGTACGTAAAGAGAGTTGGCGAAGTTCAACTCTCTTTACTTACTCGTGAATATTGGCTCCGCCATGTACAACTCTATGGAAGGCGCTACATAGGTTTGTACAGGGCGGAGCCTAATTTCACGAGTAAGTAAAGAGAGTTGAATTATTGAACTGTCTAAATACAGTTTTTGGTTTTAGTTTACTACTGATTTGTGGAAGCGATTTATGTGTTTTTGATTGCGATTACAAAATTTGCAATTCTCTTGTGATACTCGTCTGCATCCGTGATTATTGTTTCTATGGGAAAACGCGTGGTGGAAAGAAAACCCAAGAAATCCCCGCTTTCAGGCGAGTTTCGCAGCGTAAACAAAGGAAATCTATTCAAGATTAGTAGACCGAGAAATCCATCGAAATTGCCGTAAGTTTGGTGCTGTAAAAATTGTAGTCCCCAGACCCAGTGGACTAAACCACGATATAGCCATTATAGCATGACAGTTTTTTAGACATAGACATTTTTTATGCCGATTTTCAAGACCAAGTCTAACATTTTAACAGAGTTCGTCAATATCACAAACACAAAAATGTACGTTCCGGACATGGGCAAACACTATGATACAGCCATCTGTATTTTTAGAGCCTTAAAAACGCATATCACTTCAATGAATAAACACACAATTATGATATTCAAATTTTAAAAGAACAACGGATGATAATGTTACCTTTGATTTGAAGGATGCACCACTAAGTATGTTTTTCTCAGCGTTTAAAGTTTGAATCCACAGTTTTATTGAAATTAAATCGCGGTTAAATTTCGTGCTTCCACACACACTGTACGTGAACATACAATTGTGCTGTACGTTGTTGAACTTTCTTTGCTTTTCTATGAAATTGAGTCGTTGTCTTTATCCCAGCCGTGTTGGATTATGTTTTGAAAGCCAAATCTCTATGGCTATCGATCGTAAATAAATCAATCGTAAGTCGGCGTTCCTGCAACGAACATTTTAAATTGATCGTAACTTAAGATCGATAAATCGTGCGTAAAGTTACGATGAATTTTCTTTCTGCAACGGGGCCCAGATATATTTATTGATATTTCAGCCGTTTCTGGGTCGATTTTTACCAAATAAAGTTTATTCTGCCATTAAAATTTCATGTTCTCTCAAATTCGACACTCAGTTGTTCATTACCTCACAAAGAAATTGTGATGTGCAGCGCCCTCTCTACCAAAACTAAACTACCCATTTAAGTTTGTGTTAACAGAGACATCCGAGTGGTGTGAGATGAAATCGTTTCCAAAGGCAAGATGGGACGTTTTTTGCATCATTGCACCGCCCCCCCCCACCCCCCAATATCTCTGCCCTTGCTATCATTACAAAATGTAATTCATTCCATAGGCGGTCATTGTATTGTTTTTAACAAGAAAAGCATCTGCACCCAGGAATATGATAATTAAGAAAGCTTGACCGTTCAACAACGCTTACAATATGAGGTTTAACCTAGCGGATCCCAAACTGATATTAAAGCGGGGAATTAAAGAAGAAAAAATGTCGACGCCTTCTACTTTAGCGGGACAAAATTGCTGTCTCTTTTTCTAGATCTTGTTGATCGCCTATGATAGCGTACTAACTGCGGAGCAATGACCCCGTTATATAGTCCACGGGTGACGTGAATAAGCCAGTTCGTAATTAGAGCAAGGGGCCCGGAAGACGTCACAGGCCCGTCACAGGTCATAGGTCACTATACCACACAGAGCTAGCTCGCGCGCGCGACACCATCCATTCGTACACTGTACCATTCAAAAATTGAACGCCAGGTTTTAGACGTGTTCGGCAAGGAAAATAGACGGGATATAATACTTGTTTCTACAAGAGAGTCGGTAATCATTATCCGTTTATATGGATTGTAAATCATATAAACAAAATTATTTGCGGACAAAAACTGTTTTGGCGTTGGATAGGGCAGCGAGCGGAAGACGATGATTTCCCCTGTGCGTGCTACCCGCCCGCCCCCGCAGCCGGCCCAGCTAGCCGGCCAGGCTAGGCCAGCAAGGCTCGGTGAAATTATGAGTATAAAAATTTATGTCTGGAATTTATAAACAAAATATCATCATTACGAGTGAATAACATAATCTATTAAACAGGTTATTGTTCTATGAAACAGTACATAATATGATATTTACCTTTGATGTGGTGAATACCAAAACGATGGGCTGATTTTGATCCAGATCCACATCCTTAAAAACGTAAACAAACAGTTCGCGTTCGCTTTCAATTGCACGTGTGGCCCTGGCTCTGCACATGCGCCGTGCGAGAGCCGTATGCGATAAAGTCAGTGGCATTTGAGTTTCGAAAAATGTTCATAAAAATTAAGTTTCTTGCAGTACGATGTGACAGAAATTATCGAATTTGTTGGAAATGTTAGCCAGATGGTGTTCTTTTTGCCCAGTTAGCACTGAAAGTGTCATGAAATTAGTATTTATGAAGAAATATCTTCATTAAGTGTCCGGTGTCATACCAGGAAGTAAATTGTCCATTGACACACACACACAGTGTCGTCTGCTAAGCCCATTTTCGATCGAGTTGTGGTTCATCCACAGAACCCGGAAGTCTAGATCGTAATTACGCGCATGCGCAGTTTGTAATTACGAACTGGCTAAAAACAAATGGAAGGCATGACGAAATAATTCTTAGCGTATTTATTTAGTTCTATTATGGTTCAAAACAACTTGTTCATTTAATCGGGCATGAATCAAGCCCGTAGCCAGGGGGTGCGTTGGGTGCGATATTTTTGTTTATCTCGATGGTGCGTACGCACCCCCCCCCCCCCCCGCCCTCCCCCATTTAGAAAGGTCCACTTTGTATTGGTCTCGGCCATCTAAACTAGTGGTCTCGGGGCAACGATCGGTCTTGTTGACGACACCCCCCCCCCCCCCCCCCCCCTCCCTACTACACAACTAAACCAGTGGTCTCGGTTTCGGCCTAATGAACTAGATTTTCTTTTATTTAACGCCATCTTTCAGATAAACTTTTATATTTTGATTCTCCATGAAGACACAAGGTGGCGACATTGCCCGAATTTAGATAGAAAGATAGATAGATAGATAGATCAATATATATTTGGTCTGCAAACATACAAAATGTTACAAAGAAATGTGTAGGCCTAATCCATTTTCAAAAGAAAACAATAATAACAACTAAATACTTCTGATGACAATTAACAAAAATGTACAATTACATGTAGACATGAACACACCTATATATATGGGTTTATCTTGTCACTGGACTAAACTAAACTTTATACAATATTGAAGGTAAATTGTTACGTACTTCTTAAAATGCAGTTTATAAAAGTGTCATACTCATACTATCAATAATTCCAAATCTAGTCTATCATCAATGAGTTAAAACAAAAATGTCAAAATTGTTATTTTTAAAAATAAAACCCCTCAATAACTGGCAAACCCACGTAACACGCAGTATTTAAGTCAGATAGTCCTTTTTGTCAATCCTCTTGATGCATACTTTCAAGACTGAATCCGAAAATGTTTAGATCGATTTCTTCTTTATTTTATTTTTTCCGCGCATAGATAACTGTAATGTATTCAGACTCGCCTATTGAGATAGGCAGGGGGGCACCGCCCCCCTCCCCCCCCCCCCCCCCCCCCTCGTCCCTTGGTGGACACACACTATGTTAAACATGACCCAAAGTACCATAAAAATAAACATACAGGGCAATAATTGTCCAATAATTGATGCCTTCATCTCGAGCTCCCTCTCCCCTTTTTTTTCTCCCGAAAAAACCAAAAAACAACAGCAACAACAGTAGTCAAGCTTTTGTAACTCTAGTGAACGCTAGCGCGGAGCGCTAGCGTTCACTAGAGTTAGCTTTTGAGGCGTTTTCGTGTCGGTATATTTTACCGCATGACCAGCAAACTGAACACTAGATATTCCGCACGGATTTACGACAGTACACATGTAGGAAGTAGTGTTGTGTTTATTTTGGATCTTCGACTTCGAAAGAACGACCATCGCAGATACTACTAAATTGTCCGTAAGTGCAGCAGGCAATGGATATTTTGTCCGTGTTCTTTCATTGTAATGTACTTTATATTTATGAAACTAGATACGTTCATGAAGTTCAAATGGATCAAATATGAGATCATTCACGTTACCGAATTCGGTTACGTATCCGAATTCTGCTACGACTACGTTACGTAGGATCGTGTACTTATCAAGCAAACACCTAATGTTTCACCACGAAAGACACATATTAGATGCATCTATTAAATTGAAAATGATACTAGCAGCTCCATGAACTAAATTTAAATCAATCCGATCCACTGACAGAAATTTTCGTGTCGATGACTCGAGTGACAATGTGCACAATTTGCATGATTTGTTTCCAAAATGTCTTTCTTGGTCTGGATCTTGAGTTGACCTTGGAGTCAAAATTGGACCCATATTGTGTATTGAATGATATTGACATGTTTGCTGGATGTCACGGGTGCGTACGTAGCTAGTCGTAGGCCAGCAAAAAGGATATTGTTGCAGTCACAGGCAAGAAGAAGAAACCTCACCTGCATGTTTCGGACCCAGGTTCAGGGCTTACAGTAAGCACCTTGACTTGCAGGGGTGGGTCCAGGAGGATGCCCGGCCCAGTCACATAATTTTACATTTTCAAGGATTAATGTTGAAGATCTGTTTAAATTTGATGTTAATTTAAACATCTTTCTTTCTTGACAGAAACCACAGAGAGCTAATTCTTGGAAGAAGAATGTTGCGCTCGCTGGCGAGACGGAGCCTGCAGGTTCTGGCCCAGCAGCAATGGCGACAGTTTACTGCGGGCCCAGCCGCCAACCATGCCCAGGGACAGGGTGGGCCAGCTGGGGTTAGAGGTCTGCTCACGGCATTGATCGGAAGCTCAGCTGGGATCATTGTGGGAGGTGTTGTCTGGGAAAGGTACATATTTATTATCTTAGAATGTGGCATTCTCTACCAAAGCGTGCCCATGAATTGGCATGCATGACTATAAGTAGGGTTTTCAGTTGTCCCCTCTCTCTGTGAAGACACCCACGCAACTAGCTCAAAATGTCCGTAAAATCATACCTTTTTTAAACTTGAAAAGAGCATCCTTTTTGTTCCTCAAACCCCTATGTGTAATACACCGTTAGAAAGCGTAGACTCTCAGCTTTCTAAAAATGCATAAATATTCACCGTACCCCATACACAACTCATCGTATGAACTTATGAATGAACGTCTTAGGCCCCGCCCCGTTCTTCCGAACGACTCGCGCGACCGAGAAATTCTGCCAAAACGGCCCCGAAGTTTTGCCGAATGAGACGCGACGGCCCACTTCGGCTGCTTTTCCGGAGCCGAACGTTGAACGAATGACTGATTGACGGGTTTCACCTTCATCTATGGGGGCTAATATATACAAACATCTTTGGACCATCTCGATAGCTGCTCTAGAACTGAACTTATATAAAAATACATTTTCGGTGCCATTTTTTCACTGGAAAACTCCAAGTTTGAAGGTAGGTGTGATCTTAATCTGAATTCTACATGTGTTTTTTACTATATGTGTGAATTTCTAAGCTATATTGTTATAGGTTTTGAGCGCAGAGTGAAATTTAGCTGTGAGTGTGGTGAATTGTTGTGACCCTTTGTCGCACAACAATCGTTATTGTTGCACGCGTGGGACTACAATGAATGTGCCTCGGGATGTACAGTATGCAATGGGGCTGGATTTTGAACAGAGTGAGCCTGTGCGCTGTGTTTTGAGGCGATTAATGAAGTCGTATATGACATTTATTTCAAATGTTGGTGCATGAATTAATATTCAGATTATTATTATTACGAGAAAATATAATTATGGTATGAATTATGAACAAATCTAAGATAAATATAACAAGTTTGAGAAGGATGGATGTCCGAGTTACTTTAGCATTACCTACGTAGAAAAATGGTACGGTCCAATTTGTAGCTACCTGTGCGGTCGGACCACTCGGGATGGACGAGTCCATTACAAAAAAAGGGGTGTTTTTATCATTAATATGGGAGGGACATGCTAGAGATTTAAATGCCTTTGCAAAGTTTTACAAATACAATGCATAATTATGTTAACAGGTTTTATTTAAAAGTGAAGACAATTAATGTTTGCAATTGACTTTGGTTTCCATGTAACAGTTTATGAATTATTTTAAATTGTAATATTAATAATAAATTCAAAAGTTTTTTTCGAAATACTTGCAATTAAAAAAAAACATTTTTGTTTCATGTTTGTTACATGTAGTAACTTAAGTTATAATTTGTATATATTCATGTTCATATATTTATACATGATTTCTTAATTTCTATATCTGTACAGATTACATTAATATTATTTGGACAAGCCAAGTGATGCAGGCCTTGAACTGGAATGGTTGACAACTATCATCGACTCTTCGTCCATCGATGATGTGATCCGTCATTAATGACATTGAATGCGTGAGCATAAACCTCAACCTGCAAATTGCATTTCATAGGTGAGCAAAATTGATAAATGATAATTCACTATTTGGCTTCCTACGATAAATTTTAAAATTCTTAAATCACAAAATTATATTTGTGCGATATTTTGTTAACTAAAACTTGATTTAAATGTTCAATTTGTTTTACTTCAGAGTCCAGACCACTACAGTCAAACAAAAAAGAACACAAACAAAGAAAATGCATTTAATATATTTTACTGTTTTATTCTATATTTTCAGATGTAATTCAACATGTCTGGCGATGGAGGAGAAATTTCTTTAGGTCCGTTTGCAGATGCTGTTGGAGTTACCCATGGTGACTTGACCAACCCAGTCGCGGGAAGGCTGACAACAATCAAGCGTGGTCTGGTCTTCGAAATAATTGACAACATCCCAACCCATAATGCTCAAGAGACTGCAGATTTGCTCCTGAGGTTAGTATAACCTATAGATTAAGCAAAATGTCTAAAAACAAATCTACAGTATTCTTTAAGACATGCAGGTTGGATCTACATCCCCTCTACTCTACGTCCTGACTGATGGACCCTGTCGAGAACCCAAGTAGAAGTAGAAGTACAAAGATGATATATGTGATAGTAGTTTGATAAACAAAGCCTGTAACTTCATACAAAAAAATAAAATTTGAATCTACATAATATATTAAAGTATGTATTAAACATGAAATTGTATTCATGGATATTTTATTTTTGTATAAATTTCTTTACAGATTAGCTCACCCGGACTCTATTATACACACGTCCAAACCACTTAGTCTACGTTTGAAGATAGCCAAAGCAGTCAGAGAGAGGGCCAAGTTGAGAAGGAACAAAAAGGCATTACCCAACTTTTTCAACACAGAGTTTGTGCCCCCAGTAGCACCTCCATCACTTCAAATACCAGCGAAGCGCACCTATGAAGAACTTCAGGTTGAGAATAATGAAATAAAGCAGGAACTCGCGCAAATGGAGGAAGAGCAGAAAAAAGTAGAGACTGAACATCGTGATGTTGTCCGAGAGTCCAACAGACTTCAACAAGAACTTGCGGATGTGGTCATTAACCATAGAAATACATTAACAACTCATGGTAAAGACATTAACAAACTGATCAAGGAGAAAGCTAAACTTCAAAGTGCATATGAACTCAAATCAAATAAACTTGATGAGGTAAACATGAAGGTAGACACATTGAAAGGAAAGTCACAAGCCAAGTCCGAAAAAATACATTCCTTGAAAAAACAGGTAAAACGAGATTCAGAGTTTAAGGGAAAAAAGGTAAAGAAAATTAATGATCTGGAACAAAACAAAAAAGAAATGGAACAGCAAGTGGCCCAAAAGGATGAGTGCATTGAGATAACGAAGGAGTTAATGGAAGAGGCAAAGAGTGAACGACGTGCAGCCTTGAAGGACTTAAGTCAAATAAAGAGAAGAGCTAAAGAAAGCCAGTGTAACCTCATTGCTACAAATGAAGCCAAAATTAAAGAACTAAAAAACACAATTGAACAAAATGATGTACATGTACGTGAACTAGAGCAGCTAAATGTGTTGCTGGAAGGTGATGTTATCCACACCTTTGAAGGTGGACGTTTTATAAACGAAATGAGGGAAACAATTATGGTGCTTTTAACTGAGTGCAACGTTAGTATGTCAAAAGTAGGGAATGTAATCACAACTGTTTGTAAAAACCTACTGGGAAAGTTGCCTGATAAACTGCCGTCACACGGAACTCTTCATAGAATATTAAACGAAGCAAAATTTGTAGCGCAGACTCAAATTATGGAGTATATGGAAGAAGGGGGAGATCCTTCCAACCTTCAGGGTAATACCCTTCACTCGGATGCAACAACCAAATTTCACCGGCACTACCAAGGCTTCCAGGTGACGTTACCTGATAAAGAGCAGATCAGCATTGGTCTTGTAGAAGTAGGTGCTGGTGATGCCGAAACCTATCTGGATGCCTTCAAACGCGCCATTAGTGACATTGCTGAGGCAGTTCGTGGTGATCACAGCACAGAACAAGAAGAGAAAATAGCAACATTGGTCACATCAGTTAAAAACACAATGGGGGACCAGGGGCCTACCAATCCTCAATTTAACAAGTATGTGCAATCATTTAGGGAAGAATTATTACCTCATGTTGTATCCAACTGGGATTTGTTGTCAGCAGCTGCTCAGAAGGAAATAGTCTCCATGGGCAACTACTTTTGCAAGATGCATCTGTTTGTTAACTTTGCAACAGAAGCAGACAAGGTCCTCAAAATAAATGAGGCCGATGTTATCGCTGCTGGGAAGAACCAGTTTGCTTTTGGAACGGAGAGCGGTGCAGCACGCTTGATTAGAACATCAGCGAAAGCCTTAACTCAACGTGGATGCGATATGTCAGGTATGGCTGCAAACTGGTTGACATACCTAGAGGAACAGAACATAAAAAATCACCTCATTTCTTATCGTGCCAATCGTTTCAACGTCCTCTTCTATTCTGCCGCTGCAACGTATTACCATAGACATCATATTTTTGACTTCATCAGTACTCTCCCTGATCCCAACAACCTTCTCAAAGCAGTACAATATGATGTGCAACAGACAATTTATCTCGCTCAGATACGCGCCCTAGGCATAATTGACAAAGTCATAACCGGACCATTTTGGCGGCTTGTCGAAAGAACAGATAATATCCTACAACTCAACAACCCACTTGCTATCATGCTGAATAAGCTGAAATCATGGGCAAATGACGCTTTGCCAATCTTAAACAAGGAAGTATTGTTTGAGAACATTGAAATTCACAAAGACATCATGTATGAAGCATTGTTTGCTGAAAGCGAAGATCCCGATTTCACTACTTATACACAAGTTGCATTAGAGATGGTACTGACAGGGATGTTATTAATTCTAGAGAGGCAGGCCAAGGACCAGCTCGAAGGAGGGAAGTTTTTCGCACCTTCTGCTAATCTGCTGAAGTCGGCTCAGAATGTGCCAACTACCAATAATGTTTCAGAGCGAGATTTTGCAGTGCTTGATGTTTTGGTGCGCCTGAAGCCAGCTGCATCCTGCCATTCATTTGAGACCTATATCTTATGGCTGCACAACAAGCCAAGTGCCTGGCTGGACCAGATGACCAAGGAAGAAAAAAACAAATTACTGGACATGGCGAGATGTCGGTACACATCGATAAGACAGCAGTATCTGAGAAGAAAAGACAAATTGAAGCAACAGCACAGGCAAGCACTACATGCAAAACAAGAAAAGAAGGAAAAACAAGAGCAAAGGAGTCGAGTTAACAAAGTGGCAGCTACAGAAGGGGTGTTTGCATATGGAGGAGTTTGGACCTTGGATTCATATGAAGATGATATCGGTGAATTACAACCAGCAAAAAGGAAAGCTGCTATTTATGCCCAGCTCAAATACCACAAGAAGGTCCTAGACTCCAAAGGGAACCCTCAACTGTTTCAAAAGTCAACTCACGGTACTGACCATTCAGAGGGAACCCTCACAGACAACTTAAGAACTGTTCTGGAACTTAATAACATCACAGCAGCTGATGTAGAGGGTGCTAGAGACCAAACCAACCTTCAATACCATACAAATGAAGAAACAACAACAAATGTTCAAAGAAGCAAGTCAAAAATGTTGAAAAAAATTTCTGAACAAAGGAACCAAATAAGGGCAAAACAGCAACAGACGCTTCTTCCTGAACTCCTGTTGGATCCAGCATCATTAGTTGGTAAAAAATGTAAGCAAAAGTGTCGTGAGGAGGATGGCAGTGTTGAATGGTTTACTGGCTCCGTTACTGCAATTTGCCGTATCAAACAGAATGTGATAAGTACGGAGTTTGACATGGTATATGATGACTACCCTGAAGACACATGGACTTTCCCACTTCTGATGGATCTGAAGAAAGGTGATTTGATCATCCTATAAAGTAAGAAAAGTCAGGAAAACCACAAGTTAATTGAATTATGAATATGAATACCATTTTCCATGATAACAAAAATATTGCAAAGTTTTACAGTGCATAATTATGTTAACATAGGTTTTATTTAAAAATGAAGCCAATTAATGTTTGCAATTGACTTTGGTTTCCATGGTAACAGATTATGAATTAAATATTAAATTGTAATAATGAATTCAAAGTTTTGTTTAAATACTTGCAATTAAAAATAACAGATCCAGAAAGTTTGGTAGTGGTGGGTCATGTAAATTTGTAGATCAGTTGTAAATTTTTGCAGGTTTTGGTCAAAATTAGGCCGATAAAAGTTCATTGACCTTTAGTAAAGGTCAATGAACTTTTATCGGCCTAATTTTGACCAAAACCTGCACAAATTTGTTTCCATGACAACAAAGACATAATACATTGGATACAACATTAAAAATCTTACCATTGTAAATCATATTGTTAGAATAATATATCCAACAGGTTTGGTGGTGATACCTTGTCTAATTTTGGATTTATGTTGAAAAGTGAATTTGTTTTGGTCAAATCAGAGCGATTTGTATTGGTTTCTATGGTAACAAAAACATTTTACAACATAAATTCACAATTAAAATTATATTTTTAGAAAGCTTATTGATAAAATAACATATCCTACAAATCTTATGGTTATATCTAAAGTAATTATGGATCTAAGTTAAAAAGTGTCAAATCAGGCCAAAAAAAGTTCATTGACCTTTCAACCGTTTCCATGGTAATGCAGATGTAATACCAAATATTATATCATTTAAAGTAATATTTTTTGAAAGCATACAAATAAAGTAACATATCTTGAAAGTTTGGTGGTGATATCTCAAGTAATTTGTGATTTATGTGTGAAAGTGTCAATATTTTACTTAATTTTAGACCGAATTTTGGGACAAATTTGGGCCTCATTCACTATGTATAACCGTCTTCGCGGAATATGCGATATTTCGACACGTAAATTGTCATATCTCGAAAAATATTTATCCAATTTGATTCATTCAAAAAATATTGAATTGTACTCTCCAAGCTCTTTTATATGATACCAAATTCAATGCATTTGGACATATGAATAATTTTGACCTGAAAACCCTACTATAAGAGAACCGATGCTCTATACAAATTGCATAGAGCATTGGTTCTTTTAGTCATGCATGTCAAGTAGTGGGCACACTTTGGTAGATATAGTGCTAACAATGTTTGTATACATAGCTTCCATTCAATCAGTTTATTACCAGCAAAGCTTCAACAAAAAACTGCAGGAATTCAATCAATGGATACAATATAAATCACAGCATGCAGCAGGGACCTCTGAGAACGTATTTGAGGCCCAAAGTAATTTGAGATAGAACTGTTGAATCATGTTCTTTGTAGATTTGCTGAAATCAAATTGTCAGAGTTCAACTTCAAATGATATATTCTTAGAAGGATATGTCTGCTTGCTACATGATGGACAACTTAGACGCGAACTATCCTCGGTTCGATCCTGACCATCGGACAATGCGTCTTTTATCACCCAATATACTTGAGCTTACTCTCGTTGTGTGTTATCGGCCTCCCCCGTGCATCCTATGTAAGGAAAAGGATTCACAGAAAACACTCGGATAGGACGATAAATGGATATCCCATGTATGAGACAGTCACACCTCATGTACGCTAAGAACCTAGTCAACTTCTCGAAAAGAGTAGGGTGTTAACCCGGTTGACAAGTAACCCTGCACATCCCATTTAGTTGAAATCTCGGGACTGTAGCCAAGCAATGACTCTTATTTAACTAAGCCGTATAACATATTCTATTGTTTTGATTTGTTTAGGACTCTTAGGGCAAGCAGCACATCAGTCCAGGCCCAAGACAAGGAATCGATTCACTGAGTCATTCGGAAGAAGAAGAAGCTGAATAAGAAAGTGATTTTAATTAAATCAAGTCAATGAATAAACAAGCAATTATCTTGAAAACATATATTTTATCATTTATTGTATCCCCCGAACCACTTCGGGGGATACTATGGATTTGGCCTCGTCGCGCCGCCGCCGCCGCCGCCGCCGCGTCCGCCGCAGAGATTTTCTTGTGAACGCTCTACAGGTCCGAGTTCTTGTCCGATCATTTTCTAATTTGGTATGAAGGTGTATTAAGGAAAGGGGATGAAGCCTATTGATTTTGGTGTGGGGCGGAGTCCTGGTTGCCATGGTAACCATGATATAAAGAAATAGTTAAGATTACCTTGTGAACGCTCTACAGGTCCGAGTTCTTGTCCGATCATTTTTTAATTTGGTATGAAGGTGTATTAAGGAAAGAGGATGAAGCCTATTGATTTTGGTGTGGGGCGGAGTCCTGGTTGCCATGGTAACCATGATATAAAGAAATAGTTAAGATTACCTTGTGAACGCTCTACAGGTCCGAGTTCTTGTCCGATCATTTTCTAATTTGGTATGAAGGTGTATTAAGGAAAGAGGATGAAGCCTATTGATTTTGGTGTGGGGCGGAGTCCTGGTTGCCATGGTAACCATGATATAAAGAAATAGTTAAGATTACCTTGTGAACGCTCTACAGGTCCGAGTTCTTGTCCGATCATTTTCTAATTTGGTATGAAGGTGTATTAAGGAAAGAGGATGAAGCCTATTGATTTTGGTGTGGGGCGGAGCCCTGGTTGCCATGGTAACCATGATATAAAGAAATAGTTAAGATTACCTTGTGAACGCTCTACAGGTCCGAGTTCTTGTCCGATCATTTTCTAATTTGGTATGAAGGTGTATTAAGGAAAGAGGATGAAGCCTATTGATTTTGGTGTGGGGCGCGGTCCTGGTTGCCATGGTAACCATGATATAAATAAATAGTTAATATTACCTTGTGAACGCTCTACAGGTCCGAGTTCTTGTCTGATCATTTTCTAATTTGGTATGAAGGTGTCTTAAGGAAAGAGGATGAAGCCTTTAGATTTTGGTGTGGGGCGGAGTCCTGGTTGCCATGGTAACCATGATATAAAGAAATAGTTAAGATTACCTTGTGAACGCTCTACAGGTCCGAGTTCTTGTCCGATCATTTTCTAATTTGGTATGAAGGTGTCTTAAGGAAAGAGGATGAAGCCTATTGATTTTGGTGTGGGGCGGAGTCCTGGTTGCCATGGTAACCATGATATAAAGAAATAGTTAAGATTACCTTGTGAACGCTCTACAGGTCCGAGTTCTTGTCCGATCATTTTCTAATTTGGTATGAAGGTGTATTAAGGAAAGAGGATGAAGCCTTTTGATTTTGGTGTGGGGCGGAGTCCTGGTTGCCATGGTAACCATGATATAAAGAAATAGTTAAGATTACCTTGTGAACGCTCTATAGATCCGAGTTCTTGTCTGATCATTTTCTAATTTGGTATGAAGGTGTATTAAGGAAAGAGGATGAAGCCTATTGATTTTGGTGTGGGGCGGAGTCCTGGTTGCCATGGTAACCATGATAACCATGATATAAAGAAATAGTTAAGATTACCATGTGAACGCTCTACAGGTCCGAGTTCTTGTCCGATCATTTTCTTATTTGGTATGAAGGTGTATTAAGGAAAGAGGATGAAGCCTATTGATTTTGGTGTGGGGCGGATTCATGGTTGCCATGGTAACCATGATATAAAGAAATAGTTAAGATTACCTTGTGACCGCTCTACAGGTCCGAGCTCCGCAAGAGCTCCGCAAGTTAGCAAAGGCCTCGCCGCTGACGCGGCTCAGTCCAGCGATCACTGCTGTAAGCGCACATCGCCTTGTCTATTAATCAGACCCTGCTCGGAGGACAAACAGCGCGCGAGGCCTTGCCCAAAGGCTACTGCCAGCCTAGTAGAACAACGTACACCACCAAACTTGTTCAGTTCACAATATTACAACCCACAAAAGTGCAATGCAATTGGTTCGGGGGATACATGTGCTCGGCTGCGCGACCCGCCGAGCGCGCAATTTCTAGTTTGTATAGGACTCTTAGGTCAAGCAGCACGATCAGTCCAGGCCCAGGACAAGGAAGATACTCAATTAGTCATTCGTGTGAAGAAATAGTTGAACGAGAAGAGTGATTTTAATTAAATCAAATCAATGAATGAACAAATAATTATCTTGAAAACATCTATTCTATAATTCATTTGTTTAGGACCCTTGGGGCAAGCAGCACATCAGCCTAGGCCCAGGACAAGGAAGAGATTCACTGAGTCATTCGGAAGAAGAAGAAGCTGAATAAGAAAGTGATTTTAATTAAATCAAGTCAATGAATAGACAAGCAATTATCTTGAAAACATATATTCTATAATTTATTTGTTTAGGACTCTTAGGGCAAGCAGCACATCAGTCCAGGCCCAAGACAAGGAAAGTGATTCAGAGGATGAGGATGATGGAGGAGAGAGTGGAGGACAACAAGTTGGAAAGAAGAAGAGGAAAGGGCCAGGCTTTAGAGACAGAAGGGTGAGGTTTGATTTATTATTATTATTTATTCGACAAATCAAATGCGCAAGAAAAGTGTAACAAAGTAAGGAAATTGCAACCACTGGAATGCCAGGGCTTGGAAAAAGTTAACTGAATAACTGTGGCCAGAAGCCTTGCGTCCCAATTCCAGTGGTTGCTAACAGAATGGTAACAAATCAACAAGTATAACAGTGGATAGAAAGTGAATAATGCGAACATCATAAATACTAATCTTACACTAATTAACAAGTCATGAATACTAATCTAACACTAATAATAATAATAATAATAATAATAAACAGTTTTTATATAGCGCATATCACATTGCAGATGCACGTCTCTATGCGCTTGTATTATTACCCTGGTCATTACTGGTACAGTTCAAACCCGCACAATTATCTTGTGCACCATCTCAACTCCCCGGGGAGCATACTAGCTAATGGCAGCCATATGATATATAGCGCCCATGCTAATTAACACCCAACCAGGTACCCATTTATACTCCTGGGTAGAGAGCAGCAATATGGATTAAATGTCTTGCTGAAGGACATAAATGATGGGACATCAACCGGGTTTGAACCCACGACCTCTAGATTTGAAGTCTAGCATCCATCCGATCGTGCCACACCATCCCCATATTAATAAGTCAAGAATACTAATCTAACACTAATTAACAAGTCATGAGGACAATCAGTACAAATCTGCCCATTGAATTAATACAATAATCATTTTCGACATTAGGAAAAAAAGTTAGTCTGGAGGCTTGACTTGGGTAGGAAAATTGTATCTACGCATACTTGACGCCTGACAAGATATTCCTCTTGTTAGTTTTCGGCATCAATTTTTCCCCCTTTTTTGGGGTAGTTCAGTTGAATCATATTTCATTATTCTTTGTCCGTTATCAGATCATCGAGTATGAGAATCGCATCCGAGCGTACTCAACACCCGACAAAATATTCCGCTACTTCGCAACTCTGAAGGTCTACAACGAGGACGAAGTTTACATGACCCCGGCAGACTTCATCCGGTCCATCACGCCGGACCAGAAACAGCCAGACGGACTAGGCCTGGACCAGTTTAAGAAGATAGACCCCAAAGTAAGATATTTTATTTAAATATAAACTTTTAATTTATTGCTACACACTCAGGAATAGCTGATATGTTTGTTAAAAATTGAGTTTGAGCCATGGGATTTTACTGGTGTATTTATTCAATTGTCAATGTATGCGATTTAAACGGTGACTAGTATGCAACTTTTGAAAGATGTCCCAAATATGATACCGTAAATGTTACAGCACTTTTGAATATATTAGATGGAAAATGTGCTATATAAGCGCATTATTATTATTATTAAAAATACTGTTGAAAACTGTTGTTAAATACATACATGTATGTATACATGTCCCCTTTCTTGCATCTCCTTACAGAAATATAGGGCTGATCTGCAAGGGCTCGACAAGGACAGCATATTCTATCTCCTGGGAGAGTGTGGCCTCATATCCTTCTCTGACTACATGTTCCTTCTCACAGTGGTATCTAGTAAGTATTCAATCAGTCTTCTTCTTCTTCGTATTGAACTGCCTTCTTCAATTCTGAAGATTCGTGCAGTATTTTAGTTGGGATGTGCAGGGTTGCTAGTCAACCGGGTTAACACCCTACTCTTTTCAAGAAGTTGACTAGGTTCTTAGCTTGCATGAGGTGTGACTCATGCACGGGACCTCCATTTATCGTCCCATCCAAGGGACGGAGTGTTTTCCTTGAATCCTTTCCTGCATATAAGAATCAAGGGGAACGCAGATAACGCAGAATGAGTGTTGGCTCCAACGTACTGCATGATAAAAGATGCATTGTCAGATGGTTGGAATCAAATCAGCGATCTAAGTCAGATGCGCTCCCAACTTGGTCAGTTTTTCAAATTCCATCTGGAATCTGCGAATTAATTGTTTATTTTGAGGGGAAAAAAATCATATTTATGGTTTTTGAAGAAAAGAAAGGTTGAATCTTTCAGGCCCTGTTGCATGAGCAGCTGCTATATGAGTGGAAACAGTCTCTTAAATAAGGCATTGAGATGTCTTTCTACCATACAGCAGATTTGCAAGGTCTTAATAACAGTTGTATCTAGTTAAGTGTTCAGTCAGTCGACTTAGTCAGTTTTTTCAAATTTCATCTACAGAATATTGTAATTATTTTCCTTTTTCATTCGCAGCACCTGAAAGGCACTTTGAGATTGCGTTTAGACTGTTTGATCTGAATGGAGACGGCGAGGTGTCCTATGATGAGTTCCGCCAGGTAGGTAGACCTTCAATTGTTGAAGCCTTGGTCACATATCACCAGATAGGTTATTGGACGCCGTTCGTCTCCGTTCATATGCATTTCTTGTTCGGCGAATGCGTTCTTTGTCAGGTAATGTACGTTGTTCTATACAGCGGAATGTTTTGTGCATGAAGCAATAGAGACGACTTACAACACCGGATAATTTGATTTCGCACATTGTCCATCCGTCGGGCGTCCGTTTACGATATCCGGTGATATGTGATAACACCTTGAAAAGTCAAACCTTCTCGAATGCTCTATAAAGAACACCTGCTTATTAAGGCCCCTTTCTCTGCTTATGGTGAGTGGTCTCTATAGACAGGTTAGACTGTTTACAACATTGTGAAAATATAATAACACAATGTGGTTATATTCTGTTATAAAAAAATGTGGTTCCGTCAGGACTGCCAAAACTACGGAGTGCTAAATATATTTGAGCTTTTGGACCACTGAAATAACCTATTATCTATTATCTATTTTATTTTGTTCTTGTTAAAAGGAGAGCTTGTAGAGTTTGGCCAATTGCATGCATAAAAGTAGTATAACGTATTTCAAACATAGGGAAACTGACCAGAAGAATATAATCTAAATGAGCAAAGAAAATGCGGCGTCCCCGGGATTTGAACCCCGAGGCCTCCGGATTGCTAGACCGGTGCTCTTACCGACTGAGCTACAAACCGCCACAGCTGCTTTCTAGCTCGAGTCGGTAAAAGCACCGGTCTAGCAATGCAGAGGTCCTGGGGTTCGAATCCCAGGTAAAGCCTCATTTTCTTTGCTGATTGTTTGTTTATAAAAAAAGTATAACTAATACATCTCACATATTACTTGCTTCATTAGGTAACGGAAGTGATGAGAGCGCAAACGGCTACTGGGAAGAGGCATCGTGACCGAAAGACGACGGGAAACACGCTTGATAAGCCCTTCAACAGCTCCCTGACAACCTTCTTCTTCGGGAATGACCTCAGCAAGAAGCTGACCTTTGAACAGTTCAATGATTTCCAGAGCAAACTCAGACTGGATCTGCTGAAACTTGAGGTGAGAGTCTTAGTGAACCATTGAATAGATATCAAAGGCATTGAATGAGGAACTAAACCATTGATTTGAATTGTTGAATGTCCATCTACTTCTTTGGGGGATGCTCTGAGCAAGAAGCTGACCTTTGAACAGTTCAAGATTTCCAGAGCAGACTCAGGCTGGATCTGCTGAAACTTGAGGTTAATGAACCATTGAATAGATATCAAAGGCATTGAATGAACAACTCCAGCATTAATTTGAATTTTTGAAAATATGTGTCCATATACCATTGACTGGAACTGAAATTCAGGTTCTAAGTGAACGATACTCAAAACTTGAGGTTAGTGAACCATTGAAATGTAACTGATTAACAACTTTTAAATAATTAAAAATTATTTGATGAACTATCTGTTCATTCATATGTTGCTTCTGTAATGATTTCTTCCCGTAGTTTGAGCGCTGCGGTCCTGAAGATGGTCACATCACGGAGAAAAGCCTGGGCAAGCTGTTACTGGTGTACGCAAATCTCCCAAAACAAAGGACCTCGCGCATGCTGAAACGAGTCAAGAAGAAGTTCGAAGACGACACGCAGGGTGTTTCTTTTGAGGAATTTGTCGCTCTGCAGGCCTTCTTGAGGAGTATCAACGATGTCGACACCGCTTTGTCATTCTACCATGTTGCTGGTGCTGCAGTCGATCCAGGTATAGATAACATATTTATAACATATTTAGTAAAATAATTATTTGATTAACATTTTTAAGGGGATCTAGTATTACTGTGTTGACAAGACTGTCAAATGGTTGATCAAATAATTATGTTATCTGTCTTGGTCAAATATATGTCATTGATTGGCTAACCACTTTTCAAAAATGTACAAAAGATGTTTTTAAATATTTATTGATTATCTCTCTATTTAATCATTATTTTAACAAAACATCACATGCACAATTTTGTATTGAAGAGGTTGAAACCAATGAGTTTTTACAGAGTGCCCTCTTGAGTTCTAATGGCTCTTTTTGAATGATAACAGGCTTTTTACTAATAGTCGTTTGTACTTTTGTATACCTTTCAAGCATAGCATAGTTATAGCTGTTAGTTTGTAATGTAGTGGTGCAGGATTTAGTTTCTAAAATTAAGTTTGACCCAAACTGTACTCTCTATACCAAAACTCAACTATCCCTTTAATTAAAATTGTCATATAATTGTTGTGAGTGAATATGGCCAAAATACTTATTGATACTAAATTAAAATTAAATAACATTTTGTTTGACATCGTTTAATGAAAGCACCTTATTTGATATTCATTGTACCTGTAATATATATGTTTTTGTTGCAGAAACTTTCAAACATGTTGCCAAGATGGTTGCCAATGTGGACTTGTCAGACAGAGTAGTCAGTATTTGTTTCACACTCTTCGATGAAAACGGTGAGATTTGGATAATTATATTTTCCTCATTTTTACATTTCCCCAGGGCTATATTCATGTCTGACTGCAATTAACTATTAACAAGTAGAATCATAAATGTTCAAATTGTACTTGCCCAAACAGACAATTTACTTTCCCACTTTCATGGAGATGAGATTTACATGTAAGAAATTACACTAGAACTACTCATGCAGATCAAGAGAAATTTAAGTTGCCCAATCAGGCAAGCAAATTAGACCATTTATGAAATGTTACTTGCCCGACATAAATTTTTACTTCCTCTGGGCAAGTGCTAGTGTCGAGCCCTGAATTAAGTCTCATAATGGTTATTTGAAATACCATCCCCACCCAAGAAATAAATAAATTGTGAAATTTTGCATTCATTGTACAATGATAACTAATAAAATTCAACTTTAAGACATGATCTCATACAAAATTTTGAATGGATGAGATTTTGTTAAATCTAAATTAATTATCTTTTCTCCACCTTTATTTTCAGATGATGGCAAACTTAGCAACAAGGAGTTTGTGTCGGTGATGAAGAACCGAGTGCAGCGAGGCCTCGACAAGCCGAAGGAACTCGGGGTCGGTCGCATCGTAGCCGCGATGTGGAAGTGCGCTCGCAAGACGCAGATGTGGGCCGGTAAAGGCGAGGAAGAGAATGAGGTCTCAAAAAATAGGCGAAGCAACGTCTCCAGATCGCGTCTCTACTAAAATTAAGATCACGTATTAGCGCATCTTAGACAACTTGGACATAGAAGTCAGGCATGTGACTCATGAATGGTTTTGAAAGCATGCATATAGTTATTGTTAGTTTGGTGCAAAGTATTCTAGTCATAATATCCCTTCTGCTGTGTTGAAGCTTGTGCATTGTGCAGAAGTATGCAGAGCAGGGTCTCCAGATTGCGTCTCTACTAGCTCGCATGTCTAAGATGAATGCAACAATAACAAACAAACACACAGCTGATTCGACCTGATCCGACTGTTTCTCAGTCGGAGCGGCTCAGTGTGCGTTGCATCACAACTCCAATTTTGCTCATCTGTCGGGAGCCAGTAAGAAGCCAGCCGAGGCTGAATCGGCTCCAGCTGATCAGGCCCAACTCTAGCCGGACTGAAAACCAGTCTGATTGGGTCAAGTCGGCTCCGTGTGCTGGGCTTCAGACAACTCGGACATACATATGACTTATGATTGGTTTTGAAAGCGTGCGTATAATTATCATTAGTTTGGTGCAAAGTATTCTAGTCATATCCCTTTGCTGTGTAGAAGTATGCGCGTGCAAAAACAAGATGAGGGCGAAACTTGGGAGAAACGACGTCACAAGATCAGGTCTCTACTCGCACATCTGAAACTAGTACATGTACTTTGCGACAGGTTGCAGAGGAGTAGAGAATAGTTTAGCATTTCTATATTATACAGAAATGAATCTTTTCAGAGAGAAGCATGTGAACTGAAGGGAAAGGAGAAAATAGACAAAATCAGGCCAAATAACTTCACAAGATCATGCCGCAAACATGCATGGGACCACTTTGGGTGGAAACTATAGGCAGGTTGGCTGCTATAGACAGGTGGCCACTAAGACAGGTCATTATTGTAGAATATGGTATCATCAGATAGAAGCATCTTCAGTGGAGGAAAAGGAGAAGGAAAACAAGATGGCGAAACATCACAAGAGTGCAAGTCTCAAACTAATACACTAGACTTTATAGATTAGCAAATAGTTCACCATCTTCATTTTCATGAAATATAAAGACTCTTTCTACTCTAGATCTAAAATTATTGTTAAAAAAATTTCAAGAAAAGCACGATTTACAATTGCATTGTCTGAAGACTGACTATTTTCTCATTTAGAGAAAAGTTAAGCATCTTCAAGTTGATAATTGATGTCAAAATTCTGATCTAATAAGGAAGTTTTTATGAAGAAAAGAAAATTGTTTCTACTTGCCCATGTGTTAATCTCAATAGATGCATCTTTTGTAGAAGTTAACTCATCACTGTATTGTAACTCTATGGGAATTGCAAAATCTAGTTGGGAATAGGTTAGGCAATTTATAGCAGTACTTTGTAAATGACAGGGTTTGTGGGGTTATAATAATGTATTCAAATATAGATATAGTTAACTTATGTATATGTTAAAGTCTTTCTTGTAAAATCCCTGAAGTACATGACAATTTATTCATTAGTGGTAGGGCAAGCATTTTTATATTACATCTTGAAAACATATTGATCCCATTTATATCATATATTCAATGCACATTTATGATCAAAGTTAGTGCAATAATAAATCACAAGTTGTCAAATTTGAATGACATAACAAATAAAAGACATATACATACAAAAGTTCTACCTACCTGTGTCCTTCAACCTCTAAAATGGACCCTAACGTCGAAAACTTGTGCACCTGAAAGGTACCCTTTTTTGTGGGTTTTTTCTAATGAGTGCTGAAAACCACCCCTTTTTTAGGAAAACGTCAACGCCGTGTAGCTGAAAATGATACCCTTTCTACGCTTTTTTGGGACGCGGGTGCGTAGCCAGTCATGTTGGGAGTGACCCCCCTGGGTTATGGACTAGGTGTTTTTGCAGAGGCCTTCTTTGGGAAATTGTGTTTTATTTGAAGATTACTCTGAAATTTATATTTGGTTCAGAGATGTTATCTGTACACAGTTTTTTATTCTTTGGTGCAAATTACATGACATTTATATGCTAGAACTACAGATTATCTCTATGAAGGTTTAGTACTATAACAATTCAGTGGTCTTTGTAGAAAGTTGGACTTTATATACAGGTGGTGTTTGGGCAGGTTCGATCGACTGTACAAGTAGTTTATGTGCTATTAGGTACGGTATATAGAGAAGATGATTAGTGTATTGTGTATTATAGATTACAATATAAACCCAACACAAAAAGTAAGTTCCCCCTAAAAAAAAATGTTAATTATTTTATAATCGTTTTACGATTCTGTTTCGCAAAATATTTCTATGGTAGTTAGGAAAACTATGTGTACAAATAAGACTAACCATCACTTCATGGTTGAGTAAGCACAAATAAAGAGAACATTTTCATTTTCCAAATTCGCACAATTAATATCATTATTGCAGTATAAGTATTCAGAAGTGTACAGGCGCGGATATACGGGGGGGGGGGGGGGGTTTAGGGGGTTTAAACCCCCCCCCCCCCCCCTTGGGCTGCCAAGTGAAAATGTATCAGTGAAAAAAGTGACAAAAAATCACTTACGTGGGGTTCAAAATAGCAAAAAAAATTCGCCGCTTCGTGGACGATGCTCCGCATCGTCATTGGGTCAAACCCCCCCTTAGCAAAAAGCTAGATCCGCCCCTGGTGTACAATCGCAATAAATTCATTAAACACATGTGCCGTTAAAAAATCGAAATGGATGGTATATCAAACAGCATTGTTTCACAAACCATAATCAATGGATTCAGCGGTTTCACAACAATGTACAGGCATTGCGACTTTTGAAAATGGGTCATTTTGTCTTTATGCTCATTCAGCCATGGATAACTGATTTTCACACAATGTACATAACTAGAAATATATCGGGAAGAGGACATCTTAGAACAATTCTTGGTTATTAAATTATGAGTGGTTTTAAATAGGGGGGGACATACTTTTGTGTTGGGTTTATTTATTTTAGTTTTATTTTAGTATTAATACAAGTACTATTTTTAATTTTAGTATCATGAGGACATCATAATCTGTTTCATTCTTCAGATAATCTCCTTCAAAAATACAAGATCTTGTAAATTTGTTTTGTTACTATTTATTTTTAAAATATGATGCAAATTATTCTGTGCATATCAATAAATTATATTACGGAAATTTATAAAAATGATTATTTATGTGAGCGTGTTGCATTCATTTTCACAGCTTGTGTAATGGTAGTGTTTGATTACAAGGTTGCAATGGAATGTGTATGTAGTATGTTGTCATGTAGTGTAGTAAAGGGGGGACTGGCTGGAATACTCCCTAGGAAGTGGAATGATTGCAGTGTGTGTATCTGTTGACCAGGGTAATGATGGTGTAAAGCAGTATATAAATACATGTAAATATGTTTGAATTCATATAAATAACTGTTATTATTATTATTACACATACAAGCCAGTTTTTCAATTCAATAAATCACATTTTGTTTCTGTCTCGGGTGCGTCTTTCACAGCGGGCATTATTGTTATGATATTACTATCGTAACTTGTCTTCTGCAACTCTACAAATGTGTATGACGTATGAATGGATTTGCGAGTGTCTTATGAAGTATGAATAGGTTTATGCAACTCGCAAATGATCCTTTATGGGTTGAAAATGTTTAATCAGTAATTCGAGATTCGATGTACTTCCATACACAATACTGATGAAGATTTAATTTTTTGCTTACCGTATTTGTCGGTGTATTACCCGCACCTTTTTTCAAAAAAAAAAAAAAAAAAAAGGGGGGTGCGGTTAATACACAACCATATTTAATGCACTTTTTTTTAAATTTTTTTTTTTAGGGGGTGCGGTTAATACACCGGAGCGGTTAATACACCGACAAATACGGTATTTACGTTTTCCTCTGGATAGTATGTATAATAATAATCCATAATAATAATGTTGACTGGCTTGTTCTTTTGTGATATATCTCAGAAATATTGCATTCGCTAGGATCATATAACACTCGTCTTTCGACTCGTGCAATATGATCCTAGCGAATGCATTATTTCTGATATACCACTCAAGGCCAGTCAATGTAAATAAAACGCAAGAATAATAAATATGGACGAGCGATTTTTCATTACTGCCTCTTCTTTCATTTACTAAAACATGTCTGTAGCAATACATGAAATAAAATGTTCTTGGTACAATAATAATAATACAATAGCAAGTGGAAATCGTACAATAATAACAAAGGTGTAAAATATTACTCCTTTTTTTAAAAGTTACATATTCATCATATCATAAGGTTTACTTAATAGTTACATTAAATGTTGTTTTAACACCAGGTTGTATAGCATTTACTCATCATGAGTACATTGAAAACTCCACCTGAACTGTACAAATGATTTGTGAAATACTTGAAATGCATTACAAGATTGGAATCACTATTTTCAAACTAATGTTCCCTCTGTGTAAACTGGCACAAGACACAAATGAAATTTCTTTTGCATTGAAATCATTAAAAAAGCAAAAATTATTTCAATCTTGTTCAACTCATTGGCAAGATTTGCTTGAAGCAGCAATACTTAAACGTGGCTTTGATATCATCAACTAAAAAATATGACATAAATTATATTTTAAAATGTTGTCTTGCACACAAATGCCTACTGTACTGTTAACTCTTCCAATCCCATAGATGTCTATAGAACTGCAAAATCTTAGGCATGGGCCACAGCACAATAATGCTACAATCTGACTGGCTCACAATTCTACGTCAAAGTGTGGCGTCATCCAAGAAATCGTTGGCCAATCACAAACCAGACATATACATGTATGTACGATTCATTGTAGGAATTGGACTGGCTGAATGATTATGATTTGCTTTTTGATTAATTATGATATAATTATGATTCACAAGAGAAATATATAATTCACCGTAGCAATTCAAACTGCCAAAATTATTACAAGTCCTTGTGGGCTGCCAGTCGTAGAGTTGCAAGTCAATAGGATCGCCTACAGTAGTGTGTGGTTGCCATTCGCGTAAAGAGACATAATTGATTGTAAAAGGCAAATAAATACATGAAAAACATACTTGTAATACTCGTATTAAACCCACTCTTCAAGTCATTACCACTGGCACAGAGCTATTCTTGTGTGTAATAACCCGTTCCCTTCAAGATTCTGGAATCCCCATAGACTTTATACACAGCCGACTCGGTTCCGGTAGGCAAGGGTTTAATACCAGTGATTCTTAGAAGAGTGGTTTGTTTGCGAGTTTAAAAGCAAATCATTTTGATACAAAGAAGGAAAATAAAAACATTACAACAAAATGACAGGAGAATATCATGAAATAAACAAGAGGTGTAGAAGGGATGATTTTTTAACAAATTCAAATTTGTAGATAAAATATAATAAATCATTACAAAATAATTTGTCTGCCAATGTAATGCGCCCTTTATAATAAAAACAAACACAGAATGTTGAAGTTTATTTGTATCATTTGCAATACAAAATTCCCTACTATTTGTAACATTGTATTATTTGCCACTGTATTACACATTAGCTCATTTATTCCTAGATATGACAATACCCACAGAGTTAATATACATATATGATCCAAGAGGGTAAGCTAAAAATTCACAGAAAAAATGGCATAGGTCTTGATTTTTAGTTATTGCATTTGCACTTTCAATGAACCAAGTATTTTTCATTTTTTCTCTCGTATTCATTTTTTTTTGGGGGGGGGGGGGGGGAGAGGAGGGGATTCAACACAGCATAAGAGTAAAAGATACATCAAAGACACAGACATGAACCAATGACAAGATAGTATTAAAAGTACAATATACAAGTATAAACATACAAAATAAACATAGCATATTAAATAGGAAGATATCTTATACTTTATACAAACAATCGATGCAACATTTAAAAAATCCAAAGAATAATGACTTTTAATATATTAAAGACTTCCACTTGACCTTTAGAAACTAAAAACTTCTCAAAAGATAACAATTATGACACCATATATAGTCCTGAAATTCTTTCTTTCGACTTCATAGAAGGGAAGAGACTAATCAGACAGATTTACTTCGAACACAACATTTTAAATCCTTCCTCATTTTGTTCCCCGTTGACAAGTCATTACTGACAAATGCACACTGATTTGTATACAACCCAAAATGTGGAAATAATGCACATGTACATATATTATTCAATGTTTATTCAACATCATGTAATATCTATTCATCAGTAATGATCTGAGCCATATTCATAAAAAAGGGTGAACTCGGTAGATAATAAATGTTTATGGAGATATTAAACCATGATAGTTGTTTTGCTCACTTAGCCCTAGCATCAGAAACATACTTTGAGTAGAACTATTATCTTGTGCAGTTAATATGTGTTGTTTCCAAATGTTTTGTTTAAAGAGACAAACTTCACATTTTGGAGTAACATTAACTCAAACAACCAAATATGAACAGGCATTTTACAACAGCCCTGTTCCTGTAAAGAAAACAACCCATTGTGTTCGAATTCTGTTAAAATTGTCATTAGTTCTTCATCTTTCTCAGTCAAAATACAAGGAAAAGGGGACATGGCGTGACTAAAATGATACAAATCTTCTGTTATACAAAATAATAAAACAACCTGTCAATGTGGAATAGTCCACTGTTGTTCAGTCAAAAGTAATTAAAATCAAGTCGACCTTTGCCCGAGACAAACTCACATTAGTTAAATATTGGATAAGTCTAAATAGTCTATCTGATGTTTTTTAATCGATTTTGTAAACCCACTAAATTACAAAATTAAAAAACTTGCCTAAGTCAAAGATTTTTCTGAAGTTCCAGGCAATGGATTTGATCAACCCTCAGTAGCATAGGTCTTAAATGAATCCACATTGATACAACAGTAAATACGCTTTGTGATTTTTGGCCTCACAATTCATGCACATCTTTTTTTCGAAGACTTTAGTTACAAAACTAGATGCTAAAGTAACTTTCAGCTTTATAGAAATTTACAAATAGACATTATCTCAAGCAATATTAAGATATCTCATCACGAAAATAAAATATAATACATTTTTAACATTCTACACTGCTCTTTGATATACTCCTTTTTATTTTGATTTAAGCACCATATATTGAACTAGATTCAAATGTGGGGTAACGAGGTAAATATAGCTAATTTATTCCTACCCATACTTACACAGTTACAGTAGTTATGCAAACAATTACAAGACGAGATAATCTGCAGTTTGGATTAAGAGATGATTATTATTCTGAAATAATACATCAATTGAGATCAAAGCTGTTGATACACATTGAATACAAGTTCATGTCTAGGTCTATAATATCATCCATACACATTTGTTGGCTTATTACCTGCCATATTCTATATAAAAACTGTAGAATTAAATACCGGTACATAAAGATCAATACCATATGTCAAATATGTATCTCAACTACAATAATACATCCAAAATCCAAATATATGAATTTGATAAGAAAATCACCTAACATGCATTTAAAAAATACATAAACCAAGGACAATCAGAACAAAACCTAACTTGTACATGTTGTATTCATCTACATGTACCTTACTTACAAGGAGAAACACATACTTTCTTAACTGAAGTCTTCTGGAATATCGTGATCCCCATTCAAGAGGACTCGGATGGGAATCAAACCCAGGACCTCCTTATTGATAGACCAGAGTTGTGACCACTAGACCACTAAGATTTCCTGATTCTAAGGACTTTGGATAAAGAAAGTAGATTTCTTTCATATTAATGATTTGGCTGACTTCAATGTTTTAATAAGAACAGAAGATAACTTAACCCGTCATATGCTTGCACCTTTAACCCCTTTGCCACAATGATAGAAAATGTTCATATCCCGCCTTGAGTAACAAGTGTTCACAGGTCAGTTTGAAAGCTGCGGCGCGATCTCGTTGGAAAGGAAGCAGCCTTGTCCTTAACGTTAGGACTTTTGGATAAAGAGAATAGATTTCTTTAATTGATTTGGCGGACTTACATGTTTAAAAAAGAAGAGACAATAAAAGCTCCAAGTAACCCGCTGAATGCTTGCACCAAAACACCTCTGCCACTACATGTATGATAGTGAATGTTCATATCCCGCATCTAGAGTAACACGTGTTCACAGGTCAGTCTGAAAGCTGCGGCACGATCTCGTTGGAAAGGGAGCTGCCTTTTCCTGATAGTTAGGACTTTGGATAAAGAGAATAGATTTCTTTAATCGATTTGGCCGACCTACATGTTTCAATAAGAACAGACAAAAGAAGCTCCACATAACTCGCTGTATGCTTGCACCAAAACACCTCTGCCACTACATGTATGATAGTCTATGTTTATATCCCGCATAGAGTAACAAGTGTTCACAGGTCAGTCTGAAAGCTGCGGCGCGATCTCGTTGGAAAGCGACCTGCCTTGTCCGGCGACTTGTCTTCCTCCTGCGACGACGAACCCCTCGTTCTCGTCGCACCCTGACGCCGCACGTTGCTCACAACTAGGGGCGGTCGGAAGGGGGCAGCACCAAACGGATCGACATCATCCCCTTGTCCCATGGCAACTGCTTGGGGCGACTCCGGGCTCGTGAAAGGCTGCGCGCCAAAGTCGTCAACCACCGCGTTCTTTTGTTGATGCGTGATCAGCGGCAAGTCCAGGTGTTTGTGGGACATCGGGGGCGTGAGCTTCCGCGGTAGACCACTGTTCTCAAATCCAAGTTTCCCCTCCATTACGAGCTTGGATTGCAGATCCTCGCCGAGGTTGAATGGCCGCGAGCCGAAGGCGTCGAGACTGTCCTGCGACCCACGCACCCGTTGGCTACCCGGGCTCGACTTGACGGAGTTTGAGGCGGAGCTGGAGCTGCTTCGACGCGACGACCGTGAACTGTTGCTCCCGCTTCGCCGTCTCCTTCCACCCGACGAGGTGCGACTGGAACGCCGCACGCCAACTGCCGTGCTGACCACGTGAGGCCGCTTGTGACTGGCAGGACCTGGTATAAAGCAAGGAGAGGGATATTATGAATAGTTTAGTTAATCTAAGTTTTAATAAGTGGTGGTGTTGTGGCACAATCACACAAGCACTTGACTTCTAATAAAGGGATCCAAGTTCAAAACCAATTAATGCCCCGTCATTTATGTCCTTCAGCGAGGCATTTAATTTGCATTCACTGCTCTCTACCCAAGAGCGTTTCTCATTTTAGTTGTACACATTTCTTTTATTTCGTCGTTTCACCAAAAATATGAAGAAATATTTTGACATGTTCAAGCATATAAAAATTGCTTTGTAATTTAGAAAATTTGATTTCGTAACATTGTCATGTCAAAATCACAATGGCCGCAGCATGCAAATTAAGTGAATATCAATTGCGAACGACATACACAATTCAAAGTTACTGCCATAACTTTTTGCTGCTTTGCAATTTCTCAGATTTGTGCTCATGATTCTTCTTATTGAACCCCCTTTCATAGCAAAATAACAAATTTCTAGGATGGAATTTCCCTATAATAGTACTGTATTTGCTGGTGTATTAACCGCACCTTTTTCATGATGGAATAACCCACTTAACGGGGGGTGCGGTTAATATGATATAATGTATATTATTGACAGGAAAAGTATAACGACAACCCAAATTTGAGGGTGCGGTTAATACACCTGCAAATACTGTAAAACAATCTTTAAAGGAACTGACCTGGCTGCTTGGCATCTAGATCCTGATCCGATCCTGCTGCAACGGCGTGGAAGGGAATAGCACCAAACATGTCTGGCTCCTGCTTGCAAAGTTAATAATACAATTATATAAAAATAACAATAGACAAAATAACCATTATATGATTTTCATGTAATACATATCACAACCAAGAACTTACAGTCATACCTGGCCAATCAAAAGGTCATTACAAATGTAAAAGTAATTGGAACTTTTTAACTACATTTGTAGCTCTTTTCATAACAGATGCTTCACAAATAAAACTGCCATAATTACCCAGGTGATTATTGAACTCAGATCAAAGTAATTTGTAACCTTTATGGACTGAATTAATTTATTTATGATAGAATTTGGCCAAGGTTGGAATTGTTTGATTATACAGCATTAATATGACTTGTCCTATGCAATATTGTTTGCAGGCATTGTGGTGTGTGCAAGACAATTATCAGTGCATAGCCTTAAAGTGATAAGGAGATGTTCTGAACCTAAAAAGTCTGGAGTTAGGAGCAAGTCTTACCTTGGCAATGGCCCCAAGCTCTGTTGGTGAGATGGGTGGCGTTGGGTTACCAACCAGGGATGCCGTCTCATCTCCAGCCACATGCTGCGTCTTGGCCTGCCTTGGGTCCGACCCCGTGCCCTGCCGCTTCTTAGAGGTTGATAACGTCACCCCTGGAAAAGGAGCCTTGGCAAAGACATCTCCTGATCCTGTGGACCCGACAGAGGACTTGCTGGTTTCCCGTTGAAGCCCGCCCCCGCCCCCGCTGCCGGGGCTGCGAGGGTTAAACGGTACCTCACCAAATGGATCCTCATCCTGCATGGGTGGCGAGATTGGCGGGGTAAGCGCGTTCATGCCGATTGGCTCAGTGGCGCGCTTCAGGCTCCCCGTCTTGGCCTTGAATGGAGCATTGCTAAAAGGGTCGTCATCTGTCATGTCGATGAGTTGCGCGACCGGGACCTTCTTGGGAAGGTCACTGAGCTTTAGTCCTGCTAGCTCTGCATCAGACAGGCTGTGGCCTTCGTCACCCATCAGCGGCTGCCCTCCGACATCGTCTCCAAAGTCATGGTGGTCGGAGTCATCATCCGAGTCATCTTCAGAGGACTCCTCTTGTTCGAGGAGACCCCTGTGGGCGTGTTCTTCATCCTTGCGGATATCTATGGAGTCGCTGTCAAAGGTGTCGTAGCTAAACTCTCGCAAGCTGCTTGACAACCGCTCCCCCTCGTGGTCACTACTCGACTCGCTGCCCTCCTGGGTCTGGCGGATTGTGCCAAAGGGCTTTGCACCAAACTCGTCAAGTTCCCGTATCGACCTGTTCACGTCGTATCCCGCCGAAGAACTGGCACTGGCTAGTCTCCCTGACCCTGGTCCAAAGTCGTCATCAAAGCCGACTTGGATGCGAGGAGTTGACGCGGACTCGGGCTGTGGCTCTGCTCCCACGGCACCCAAGAGATCCGCCTCCTGTGGACTCATATTCCTCTGCTGATGCCTCTGCTGAAGTTGTCCAGGTTGTCCACCACTAGTCATGCCTCCTTGCTGAAGCGAGGGTTGTCCAGACTGGTTGCCACCCTGATGCGCAAAGGGTTTAGCCCCGAAAACATCCACACTGCCACGCAAGGTGGCACCCTCAACGGATTGAGCCTCGCCTGCTACTAGGGGAGGGGATGTCTCCATGACGTGATGTCCTCCCTGAACTCCAGGGGCACTGGACTGAGGGGCTGCTGTGCTGGCGATCAGCTCCATTTCAGCTGCACCCACAGACTGAGGACGTCCTGTAGGCAAACCAGAAAATTGGAATTAAAATTACGCAATAATACACAAGACCATTTGATCAAACTTGCAAATGATAAAATCAGACTGAGTTAGTCCTGTAAGCAAAACAAACTAGATGGATCTTCGACTGCGCGCAGTCGAAAATGATGCCTCCGCCATTATGCAATTTATTTATGTCAAGCCCAAATCAACATGTACACAGAATTAATTCTGTCAACTCAATTTTGATGGTACTCTGTCTTTTAGATCTTGACGTATCACAATTATGAGCTATAAGTGACCTTGACCTTTGCCCTCATGACCCCAAAATCTAATGACTACAATTGTTCCCTATTATACATTCAGGTATCAAGTTGGATTGAAATCTGATATTCAATTCTTGAGATTTCCAATCTCAAGCTACTTTTACATATAATGAGCCCTGTGACCTTTGACCTCATGACCCCCAAAATCTAATCAGTTCATTGGCTCTCCAAGGAACATACATGTACCAAGTTTGGTCAGAATCTGTCAATCCCTTCTTGAGATAACGCGATCACGAGCTATTTTTGCATATATAATGAGCTATGTGACCTTTGACCTTTGACCTCATTACCCCAAAATCTAATCAGATCATTGGCCCCCTAAGCTACATACATGTACCAAGTTTGGTCAGAATCTGTCAATCCGTTCTTGAGATAACGCGATCACGAGCTATTTTTGCATATATAATGAGCTCTGTGACCTTTGACCTTTGACCTCATTACCCCAAAATCTAATCAGATCATTGGCCCCCCAAGATACATACATGTACCAAGTTTGGTCAGAATCTGTCAATCCGTTCTTGAGATAACGCGATCACGAGCTATTTTTGCATATATAATGAGCTATGTGACCTTTGACCTTTGACCTCATGACCCCAAAATCTAATCAGATCATTGGCCCCCTAAGATACATACATGTACCAAGTTTGGTCAGAATCTGTCAATCCGTTCTTGAGATAACGCGATCACGAGCTATTTTTGCATATATAATGAGCTATGTGACCTTTGACCTTTGACCTCATGACCCCAAAATCTAATCAGATCATTGGCCCCTTAAGATACATACATGTACCAAGTTTGGTCAGAATCTGTCAATCCGTTCTTGAGATAACGCGATCACGAGCTATTTTTGCATATATAATGAGCTGTGTGACCTTTGACCTCTGACCTCATGACCCCAAAATCTAATCAGATCATTGACCCCCCAAGATACATACATGACCCAGGTTTGGTGAAAATCCGTTAATCGGTTCTTGAGATAACGCGATCACGAGAACGGGACGTACGTACGGACGTACGTACGGACGGACGTACGGACGGACGGACGTACGGACGGACGTACGGACAACCCGAAAACATAATGCCTCCGGCTACTTCGTTGCGGAGGCATAAAAATCAGAATTAAGGTATGAAATCCTGAAAGCAAACATAAGTCTTTAGCTATTACATTCTAATTGGTTTCTAAGGCATTTTTGTGCATCAATACCATACAATGGAATGCAGGAATTAAACTTCATAATGTTGGGTCATTTAACTAAACCTCTTGATTTGTATGTAAGATACGTTCTCCATATCCATTTCACGACCAGCCCTAAATGGGTTTAACACGTGTACGCCTGAATTACGAAAAAAATTGCTTACCGTCAGCTATATTGAAAGGTACAGCGCCAAACACATCTGTTCCCTTGGGTTGGTTGGGGGCAGGTGGTGCCTGAGCTTGAGCGTTAATGTTGGCTTCTGTGTGATAAAGCATCAAATACAATCTTGTTACAAAGTCAATTACATTCTCTCTATCTGCTACACAAAATTGCAATGGGTAATAACATTTATGAGACAGAGAGTAATTGATAGAGATGATTTGTCAATTGATTTCATATTAGACCATGGCCCGCCTGCTTAGTTTGTGATCTGGTAAATGGAATGTGCACAATCGAAGATCTGGCAGAGGCCAAGGACGTAGCGCTCATATTTGCCCGCCTTTGGCAGGAAGTTGTGTGATGATACTAAATGATGATGATATTAGAAATGAAAACAAACATTCTGAATGATCTAAAAATACACACCTGGTTGTCCCCTGCGGAGCCGATCAAACTCGCTATCCAGGTCTTCCTCTTCCCTGACAACGGTGGCACCGCCGCCAATGGATCCAATCACAGCTGCAGCTGCAGCTGGACTAAACGGATTGGTGGGACTGACAACTTCTTGGATGGGTGAAACGTGGCTGTTATCAACTGCAAATGATTCCAAGAAAATAAATGAACAGTGTATTAGTGACCATCATTATTCATCATTGTCATCATCATCATCTTTACCATTATCATAAACATCAATATCATCACCTTCATCATCCTTACCATCGTTGTCTTCATTATATCCCCACCATCATCACAATCACCATCACCACACCACACCATACCATCAGTGTCATCATCATCATTAGCATTATTTATCATCACTATCACCATCCCCATCCCTATTTCGGCCATCACCATCTCCATCATCTTCATCATCATCATCATCATCAATACAAATAGCTTACCCTCCACGAGGGTACCAATAGCCGCAGCATCTGCCAGGGCCTGGGCTTGAGCTTGGGCTTGTGCTTGGGCCTGCAAGTATTGCTGTTGCTGCTGCTGCTGCTGTTGCAAGGCAGCTTGTTGGTACATCGCTTGTTGTTGCTCTGTGGCGATGAACTGCGGTTGCGCCTGGGCGAAGGGTGGCGGGGAAGAGGCCTGGTACTGCTGCTGCTGGTAGGCAAGTTGTTGCTGCTGTGAGAGAAGAGAAAGAAACACATTTAATTTGTAAAAATAACATATCTAAAATACTTCAATATTTTATTATACTAAGTAATACATACTTTAATAGGCAAGTAAAACAAAAGTGTAATTATTTGTAATTTCTGTAAGAGATATGGTTTACACTTTTTTTGCTATTCATACAATGCTATGTCAAGTCAGAACATTTTTGTTTAAGATGATCGTATACTCAGTGGAACCTCATTGTAAAGAGCCCTAACATAACAAAAACCATGTTATAATGAGAAAAATTCTATTGGTACAAGCTCTTTATACTACCATGATATCAGCAGATACCAGATATAACAAGGTAACTTTCATGGTCTCAAGCTCCTCCTTAGAACCTTAGAACTGGGAAAAACAAAATCAAATGGATGTTACAAATACCTGCTGTTGGAGAGCGGCTTGTTGCTCCAGTGCAGCTTGCTGGCTGAGGTACGCTGCCTGTTGCTGCTGTTGCTGAATAAGGGCCTGTTGCTGCTGATAAGCGGCTTGCTGCTGCTGTAAGGCAACTTGTTGCTGCAAAGCCGCTTGTTGCTGCTGCTGTTGCTGTTGCAACTGTTGCTGCTGAAGCGCAGCAGCCTGCTGCTGAGCATACTGTGCCTGTATTGCCTGTTGCTCGTAGGCAAGTTGGTGTTGCGGCCGACTGAATGCCCCCTGTTGCCCAAAACCAGGCTGCTGATAAACTTGCTGCTGGTTTGGAAATGCAACCTGCGAAACTTGCGCAACTTGAGTGGGTGCTTGCCCCTGCACGTATCCAGGCTGTTGCTGTCCATAAGCAGCAGCTTGTGCTTGTTGGGCATTGTTGTAAGCAAGCTGCTGTTGCTGCTGCTGTTGTTGTTGCTGTTGTTGTTGGGCAAGAGCTAGCAATCGCTGCTTGTTCTGCTGTTGGGCAAGCTGTTGTTCTTGTAGAAGTTGTTGTTGCTGCTGCTGCTGCTGCTGCTGCTGCTGCTCCCGCTGTTGTTGCTGCTGTTGCTGTTGTTGCTGCTGTTGTTGCATTGCTTGTTGTGATGGAACCTGAGGAGGACTTAGTCCTTTGTGAAGTAAATGATAGAATAAAGAAATTGTTAGGTTTAATGAGTTAAAGCCTGTGCTTGACATTTGTCTTTAAAATAAAGACCTTGTCGAATAACAATTATTACAGCTCTTGTCACAACTTATCATGAGCTTTTGTAAAAATCTAACCCTTGTCTTCCTAAATATTGCTTTCTCTTTAGAGCTCATAATCATACATGATTAACCTGTTCCGGACTGGTCCTGAACATATTCAGGCTGGGGTCTATGGATAACGCATGTCATACCAAAATCAAATGGTCTTCAATGCGATTTATCCATTAATATTATAAGATTTTTTTCCAAAGCAATATGTAACTATCCAGAATTTATTATATATTTTTTTATTTCCATAATTAGGGAGACATTCGAAAATTAAAAAACCCATTTCATTCTTCTGTTACAAAATCCAAACAACTAGGGAAAAGAGAAGTGTGAAAGGTCCAAGTGACTTTGGTTGAATTTGACGTTTATGGATCACTTTAACTTACTTTGAGCTGTGGCAGCGGCACCCTGTTGACCATGCTTGGAGGGGCGCTGTCTGGAAATTGCGGAGGGGGGCAGGGAGATGCCCCCAGGGGTGGGGGCTACGCCCTGCTGCGATGCCTTGGGTCTCTGCCTGGGGGCCACCGACGTGCTCACCTCCATCGGCGCAGCAGACGCCCTGAGAGGCAAACAGAAAACAAGTTCAACTTATCTCCTAATACAGTCAAACCTATCAATACAGACCACCCAAGGGAGACAGAAAAGGTGGTCTCTATAGACAGGTTCATTTACATGTGAACGGCATTCAAGGGAGTTAAGATTATTGTCTCCATAGACAGGTGGTCTTTATATACAGGTGATCGCTAGAGCAAGTTTGACTGTAGAAACAAATTTCAGTGTCCCCCAGACCCTGATGTCGAGTAGAAAACATGGACAGGTTTCATTCAAGGACAATCTTGTGTACTGGTAACTGATTACATGACTATTCCATGAGAACTGTTTCATAGACGTTTGGAAGGTGAGGTAGTCTAGAACAATCGAAATGGCAAACATGTGCACTGGTGAAAATTAGCTTGGTGCACCAATATGGTTGCCCGTGGCTAGTATGCTCCGCGGGGAGTTGAGAATGTGTACACAATTGTGCGGGTCTGAACTGTACCAAATGACCAGGGATAATAATAAGCGCTTAGAGGCTGTTATATTATTATTATTATTATTATTATTATTATTCCCTAGTAGGGGTATGATTATACAGGACGAGCCATCACAGCTTGGCTTCCCAGCATAATGTGTATATTTGAAGATAACATTTTCATATGCACGTTATGCATGCATTTCATTTCAAATCTTTTGTTAAAATGGTACCAATATGATCAGATTTTTAATATGTAAACTAGATTCTACCACGCCTCAAGATAAACTTTGATCAAAAGAAAAGTACAGAAATCAAACAGCATTCAATTTATTTTCCATTGGCACACAAAATGACAAACGAATCGTGGTCGAAAGTGTTAAACAAAGACCAGGAAGCCAGGAGAAATATACGCAAGTAAGGAAGAGTCGAAGGGAACTAACATCCAAAAACACTTCTCTAATATGTGAAGGAGATTAGCTGTAGTAGTCTATTTCTTACAAGTCAGTCAGACAGTGCTGATTATAAAATAGGGGTTTCGGGGACGTACATAGCATCAGGGCTTTCTATAGCTCAGCTTGAAGAGCACCAGTCTAGCAATCCGGAGGTCTCGGGTTCGAATCCCGGAGAAAACCCTATTTTCTTTGCTCTTTTTCATTATAAAATAGGGGGGGAACATAGCTCACAAACCTGTTTTGGTTGTTAGTCTTGTTCCTGGAAATCTGCTGTCTCTGCTCGCTCTCCGTCAGAGGTAGAGGCAGCTTGCTCAGGTCTGGAATGGGTGATTTCTGGGAAAGATGAGTAAGAAAAACAATAGGTAAACAATTTCCAAAGCAGTGAAAAAATACACGGAGGCTCAGGGCGAATTAGCCCCCAAATTGCCATTAAAGGGACTTAGTAACATTGTCCAAATCCTCAAAATAAAATTTTAATTCTAACGGTTCCCTCATACCGTGTTGTATTCGTATTAACAATAAAATCATGGGACCGGTTTTGTTTTTTCAAATTTCCCTTTCGTTACAAAGATATGTACGATTGAAGTATTCAGATAAGAAAAACTCAGGTGGAGTTTTGAAACTGTGTACAAAGTGAGTGCAGTGAGTTAGTGAATATCACTTTGCATTTCCGCTCATTACTTGGCCATGCAATGTCCATTTGACTTGAAATGTTCACACAATACCCTGTGGACATATGAGATAACAACAATATACATTGCATCAACCCTTCATCACTTTTTGCACATGTCAACAAAGTTACTAGATCCCTTTAAGAGCCCCCAAACATCATGCCTCCCTAATCATGGAGATATTAAAGATTTAATTTGAAAGCATCTATGGATGCTTTCGACCGTAGTCAAAGAGTAACATCCAAATTTGGTACTCAATCGTCCATAGTATCCAAATTCAGATACTTCACACGAACGATCATATAAAATCAGACATTGGTTTTCTCTGTTTTCACTAGGTAAACATTATTCTTTTTTCTATGAAAATCTCTCATATCATTTTCAAGAATCTTACATTGAAATTGGTATTTGATTGAAGTCTCAAATATTACTTTCGGGAAAAATTATATTAAGTTAATGGATTACTTTATAAGGACTTACATGTAGGTTCTGTATGGGAGACTCCGACCCGGCCGCCTTGAAGGCCAACCACGAGACCTGGAAGATGTCTGGCCTTCTCTCTGGGTCAACTTCTAGCATGTAACCTACGGTACAAACATTGAAGAAGAACAAAAACATTAGTACACACATTGATTGAATTAACTAACGTTCCAAGCTCGCATTTTTGCGAGTTAAAATACACACAAAGGCCATAGAGCATTAAAATCCCTGGCACGTTAAGAGTTAATGTTGTCATTTATGTTGAGAGTCATATAGAGCCTAGCTTTCAATACTAGCAGGATCTTCGTCAGGGCAAAAAAATGACAGATACTACAAAGAGACTACGGACTATACACCATCAAATTTATGTTGTTATATAATGGCTACATACTGTAAATCTCCAAAAATTGAAGAAGAACAAAAACATTTCATTACACACATTGTATAAATGTTGTCATTTATGTTGAGAGTCATTATATAGAGCCTAGCTTTCAATCCTAGAAGGATCTTTGTCAGGGCAAAAAATGACAGATACTACAAAGAGACTACGGACTATATACCATCAAATTTATGTTGTTATATAATAATGGCTACATACAGTGCTCTCCAATAAACAAATAAATAAAAACAAAAAGCTCAACACACCACCCGGAAGGTATTGGAAGAGACGAACACGAGGTACAAGTTAATAGCAAGATTTGAATTCCAAATGGATACTTTCATGGAAATGCCATGAGCTTGTTTAACCTCTTCAGGATTGGTCCCCAAAGTGCTCAGGCTGGGGTCTATAGAGAATGCATGTTATAGCAAAATCAATCAATCAGTCCTGAACGGGTTAATGGCTTGCTGTGCCGGAATTGCTTATGTTTAATGCATCTTTTCAGAGTAATTAAGCTACAGAATATGCATCCCTTTTAGGAATCCTTACGCACAAGATGCACCTTTTAGGAGTACTAATGTAAAAGAATATGCTACTCTATTAAAGGGACATTTTCCCCAACATATAATTACCTTTGATTATGTTTTCTAAGCATTTAAACAGAATTTCATGCCTTTAAATGATGCTCCTCCGTTGTTCAGAGGGCAAACATTGGACATATTTACATGATATTATGTTTTAATGTGTAGAGAATTGAATCAAAGGTAAATAGATGGTGGGGAAACTTTCCCTTTAAGGTAAACTTACGTAAAAGAAAACACTTCCCTAAGGTAATACTTACGCAAAAGAAAATGCATCTCTTTGGAGTACTTTGAGTTGTCTGGTATCGTGAAGTTTCCACTCTGTATCGCCAGGCTACTCTCTCCAAATGGAAGTGTAAAGTAGCACAGCTTGTACAACATACAGCCAAGCGCCTATTGATAAGAAATTGCAAAACAGTTGAGTTTAATTATTGAATCTTGTTAAAAATTGTACCAACATTAATGTGGATTAGAGGCAGAAGACCTTATTTGCAGGCGCCTGCAGGCAGGCAGGCAGGCAGACTATTTTTCTTTTTAATATTTAGCTTGAGGCTAGGGTATGAAGATGGTGACATGTGTGATTAATATCATTTCTATTGGCCTCTTTACTTATAAAAACAGAAAACTATGCTAACAAAGTGATTGTAAACATTTAAATAATGGATGGTTAAAATCTTGGATAATTAAAAGATGTCTGTTTTTACTGCAACATTTAATTTAGAACGGTTCTCACTACACATAAATATGAAGATATGACTACAGCTGGTAAAGCAAACGGCCATATGCCTAAAAAAAATTAAAAAACAATGAAATATCAAATTACATTAAAAAATCTTTCCTCACAATAAAGGGGTCAGCAGGGGTCATGTTTCACTTTTGACTGTATCTTACTACTCAAATCGCTACTAAGCTTTAATTATAAAACACAAGATATACAGCGTCTTCATGGAATTCATACTATTCCGCAGCCATTTGTACTTGGTCTAGTTATTGGCAAACGGGCTAGTTTTCCTTTTTTATGACCCCCAGAAATTACTGAAGCCATCACAATGTCTTTGCTTGTTCCTATCTATTGCATTGTAACATCAAGTAGACCTCAAACAATTGCAATTTTTTCTCTTCCACCTCCGACTATTTTTTTCTTCCATGTGATATTGAAATGACCACTAAATGGAGACAATTAATAGTGAAAGAGAAGAAGGCAATGGAATCTTCTTCTAGTTTAATATGTAAAAGTTCAACAGACCTGATAATCCATAGAGGGTCATGGACTCAAAACTCAAGACAATACAATGACCATGTTCAAATGCTGAACCCAGACATTTAACCTGTTCCCTACTAGATTTCGCATACCCCCATCTAGAGTTAATACAGGACCCACCAAGTTGGTCCGTATATTCTTATTGAAGGTACTATGCAGTATAGTATGCTGAACCTTTCTTTATTTTATTTCAATTTCTAACAGCCCATAGAGACATATGTGATATGCACGTTATAAATACATTATTATTATTATTATTATTATTTTTATTATTATTATTATTATTTATTTATAATTATTATTATTATTATTATTATTATTCTCATTATTATTATTATAGGCAACGGGTTAATAGAATGTAGTAAAACCGACACTGGCTGATATGATAATGTGACATTTGTCCACACCCAGGGCACGTGTCATCGTAACCGATCATGATTTCCCTAAAGGATAGACGATGTTGGAAAGAAAATAATGTCTGTTGACATTGATGAGACAGATAATAGCACGATTTCCCTCAAGCACACGGCCACTTGAACAATATGAGATATTATTATTATTATTATTATTATTATTATTATTATAGGCAACAGGTTAATAGAATTGTAGCAAAACTGACGCTGGCTGATATGATAATGTGCCATTTGTCCACGCCCAGGGCACTTGTCATCGTAACCGATCATGATTTCCCTAAAGGATAGACGATGTTGGAAAGAAAATAATGTCTGTTGACTTTGATGAGAAAGATAATGGCACGATTTCCCTCTAGCACACAGCCACTTCAACAATATGAGAAGTGAAACTAATCCGTCATTCTTGTTGGAAGGATAAAAAAAAGGCCTGAAGCACTGATATTCCACATCAAATAGAAAGGGTTTTGCAAATTGCGATTTGAGACCATTTAATTTGATCACCTCTCTGAGGGATGTCTGACAATATACTTAAAATAGAAGAATTCTTAGAACAAAGAGAAAATTGACTGCTTATATTTTGTAAAGAATATGCCTAATAGATGCCTTTTTTTTATACAAAGAATCTGATAACATTGAGACCTTTGACCATTGACCTGATGATCCATTTAAATCATATCAATCAAAAACAGAACCTGTTTTACACTCATCCATGTTTCCGCTTTCGTAGTAATGGGTTTCTTAGAGTAACATTGCTATAACATTGCGACCTTCGACTTTTGACTTTTGTCCCGGTGATGACTCATAAATCTAATCAAATACCATAAAAACAAAAGTATCATGCTCACACATATGTCTGTCTGCTTTGGTAGTGATATGTTTCTCAGAGTAAAGGTCAATCATCGTGGGGGAGAGGGGGGGGGGGGGGGGGACAGGAATAGACTGTTTAAAAAGAAACTGATAGTATTGTAACCTTCAATCTCTGCCCCGATGATGATGATGATGATGATAATAAACCGAAACCAAAATATGAAAAACACTCATCCATATGTCCCTTTGGTAGTGATGGTTTTCTCAGAGTAAAGGTCAATCATCTCTGGGGAGACTGTTTAAAAAGAATCTGATAATTATAATAACACCATGACCTTGACCTGATGACCCATACATCCAATCAAATACCACAAAATTAAAACCTATCACACTCACCCATATGTCTGCTTTGGTAGTGATGGGTTTCTCAGAGTAAAGGTCGATCATCTCTGGGGACCGGTAGGAGACTGTTGTGTACCTGGCAGAAAAGGAAGAACATATATTTTTTTAAACAAAACATGAAGAGTGTTTATATTACATCAAGTGCAATTGAAAGAAATTGTGAATTAAAAATTCATTTTATAATGTTGTAGCCTGGGGGTGTTTCACAAAGATCCTAAGTTGGGACTTTAAAAGTATGGAAAGCCATTTGTTTCTTTGAAAATTGTTGTAAAAGTCCTTTTTCAAAGGCATAAAATGTTGATTAAAGTGATCCAGGTAAAGTGTCAGATATTGCACAAAATGACATTTGAGACTTCAATCCTATATCAATATCATTGTAAAATACAATTGAAAGATTTGTGAAGTTTGAAAGAAAACGAACACTGTGAACCTAGTGAAAAACGAATATTGAGTTCATATTTTATCACCGAATACTGATGGCCTGTCATGGATTTGTAGCAGTAATAATCAGCCGTTGACGATATCCGCACTAGTGTGTGTTTACAGACTGTACATAATTCATGGAATTTGCGCACGTTGGATCAAAGTTCAGTAGTGTCTGGAATGTTTCCCACGCGTGCTGGCTCGGACGTGTTTAGCTACAACAATTGTACTTTTTTTCAAAAGCGTTGATCAACCCTTTTCAAATAATGATTTTCAATGATAATTATCTTCATACTAAAGGGACATTTGAAAAAAATCTAACCCTATTTTATTCTTCTCTTACCATAAGCTAAACAACACGGCAGAAGAGAAACGAGGAAGCTCCAAGTATTTTTCGTGGAGTTAGACACTTTACCTGGATCATTTTTAAATAATCAATATTTTCTATTATGAAAAGTCTAAAATTCTTGCTTTGTTGCTTTTGAATTTTGTATTCCAATGCTACAAATGGCTTTCCATAATAAAGTCCAACTTAGAGTTAAGTCCAACTTAGGATCTTTGTGAAACACCCCCAGGCCAATTTGTTAGTTTCTGATAGAGTAAGAGAGAGAATAAATCAAAATGAAAAGCCATCAATATGGTAGTGAGTATTTGGCTGAGGTGCGATGACGGTTCTGTGAATGTTATGAACTTCAGGAAAACCACATTTTGCATTACCAAAATGGTTTACACATTACTGCCTAGGTCTAGAAAAGTTACCAAATAAATAACATGCATTATACCTGACAAACAACCATACCCCACCCAACCCAACGCTCACTTTATAGCTATATACATGTATATCACTCTGTAAATTTAGGGGGAAATGGGAATAAAATTTTCAGTCTTACTTTTCAATCTCATCTTTAATGTCGTTGATGTTGTGCTGCTTTGGATCCAGAATACGGCCTGTAGCACTGCCAAAGTCACACAGCATATAGTTACCCGACCGATGTAGCAAGATATTTTCGACCTGCAAGTTGCAAGAAAGATGTGGAAAGAAAGAATAAAACTATGTTTTATACAGTGCATCTTAAGTAATATTTAATTTTTTATTATCTCTCATTTTGTGCTGCTGTGGATCTAGGATACGGCCTGTAGCACGGCCAAGGTCACACAGCATGAACCCGATCGATGCAGCAAGATATTCTCGACCTGCAAGTAACGTCAAAAATATGGAAAGAAAGCAATACAAATGTATTAACAGTGTATTTTAATATTTTCCAATCTCATCTCTTATTTAATTGAGTCAGACAAGCATTGTTGCTTGTTTGGGGTAAGATACAATGTTCATTGTATATAAGTTGGTACAGGACTCTTAGTTTTATCTCAATTGATGCAGCAAAATACTATTCAAATCCAATTTGCACTAAAATACAGAAATAAATTATATGTATCTTTATTAATTGAATGTCTTTAACCATGTTTCTTCAAAATACATCACAGGAATCACAAGATATTTTACAGTGCCAGAGATAGCTTGTCCATGTCAATGTCATATTCATACAGCGTGTACATACTTGTACAATACTTGCCTGATGGGTATCAAAACAGAAACATAATTTCTATTTTCTACCTACTCGCAAGATGCAATCAAAACGGGAAGGAAATATCGAATTTAAAACCACGATTACCTAGATCTCAAGTGTTACTTTCTGTCACTTCAAATGTTGAGTAGCACTGTACAGTGCACCAACAGTTTTCCAATATATAATATGCAAATTCTTTCATTATAATAATAATAATTATAATAGGCATTTATAGCATTTATATTACGCCATCAAGCTACAAATTGTATTCAGAGGTGCATCATACTGTAAAGTATATCATTACCCTGGCTGTGGAATAAATGAGGTAAATAATAACTTAAATTACAAGTCTGATATCAAAACTAATAGCATTGTCAGCCTTGTCCATGTGTATGTAATCTGGGGGGTGTTTCATAAAGAGTTGCGCAAAGTTGCGATTGATTGCAAGTCAGAAAACTTGTGCACTTGAGCCAATCAGATTTGCGCATTTAGGCACATTTTTCTGACTTTTGATTAATCGCAACTAAATGCAACGCCCCCCAAGAGTAACAATGTATTACTACGTTTTCAAATTTTCAAAGGTTTCATAATCCCTCTGACAGCGGGGGTAGTTTTCTGTACAGGCAACATGTACTTCGTTGACATTTGACAAGCTTTCCCAAGGGTCCACAATCGTTATGAGGACAAACAACTTTTCATGCATATTTTTGCATTACTTTTTAAATAAATTTTATTTTGCATTAAAGATACAAAGTAAATACAATCTTATATTCTATCAAGTTTCTACATTTGATATAATCATACAATCATGTAAATTAAGATGTCTAATCTAGCTATGCTGAGATTTTATCATGGTCATTGGCATTTCACTGGCAGCACTAGAGTTCAACCTAAATGCTAACTTCCACTCAGTAATGCACATGTCTACATCAAAACCTCACTGACATTATCTAGGAAGTGCACTGGTGTGTAGGTTTACAACTTTAAAAATGACAGTTTAGTTGTGACTCTTGACTAGAAATATCTCTAAAATCTTCATACCTATGGTGGCTGGCAACGGAAATGAGAAAATTAAACCCAAATATATATAACATGAGCTTCAAGGAATTATAAAACATAATTTCCAGGTGAACAATTTAAATGTGTTTATTTCAGTCAGAGGGTAGATGTTTGGTGCACATCTAAATTACACCCTTTTGATCTGCACATCTTATTTGGTCTATTAGTACACATGATGTCTGAAACTCCCCCAACTCTAACCCTAACATTAACAGTAAAACCTGTCTTAGTGCCGTTAGTAGCCACCTGTCTACAGCAGCCAACCTGCCTATAGTGGCCACCAAAGGTGTTCCACTGCAGAGGAAACAATATTGTCAAACCTGTTTCTTGAGGTCACCTGTCTACAGTGGCCACATTTTTTGTTTCCCTTGGGTGGTCACTATACACAGGTTTGACTGTTTAATTGACCTAGCCATATTTTCCTAGATCCTATTAAAGATGAATACCAGTTTTGGGAAAGTAGCCGAAAACATATATGTTGATCATTATTGTTGAATAAGTATTGAAATAGGGCTTGTGTGGTAAAATCCAAACCTAAGCATCATTAAATACAGAAATATCGGAAGAAATCCAACATCCGCCTGTGAAATGTATAAATCCACCGCACGTTCGGACCTGTTCGCGCCGCTAGCGCTGGGGGAGATATCGACAAGCTGGGGACAAGCCCGTATAGCGCGAACACCTCGTGTACTCGCACGTGGTCATTGCACGTACCGTATGGGCGATTCCGCGGGTGGCGATCTCTATCTGCAGACGATCAAGTTATAATTTTGCAAATATATCAATTAGTAGGTGGTTTCTTGGCAAAATTTGTATCATCCCGTATTAATCAAAACATATTCTTTCACATGATTGGTAATAAGAGCTTCCATTTCACTTTTTGATAGGGGGGCGTATCCAAAACTGGCCTTCATCTTTAAATCCTAACTTTAAGCCTCTTTGTGATTTTTAGTACTAAATGGGAGAAGCCCAAAATGATGCAGATCAAGTGTAAGTGTTGTTGCTTGTTTAATATAATTTTAATAAATAATTTGTATTCATGCCTAACAAAATCTGCCTATATTGCCTATATATCTGTTAGGCTTGTTTGAGTAGAGCATCCTTTTAATGACAACAAAGCGGAACAGTCCTTTTAAACCATGCTAATTCACCCGTATATATCATGGATTATTCACAATCAAAGTGATCTAGACTGGTAATTACTTACAAGGAAATGCTAATGACTCCACCCCTCAACCTGGGGGGTTGACACCCTGACATGGACATCACAGTAACTACATGCCCCGTGTTCACACACAAAAATTTCATCCCTTAATCATGACTAAAGAGCTCAGCTGACTATAGTATCAGCTGCTGATTAGCTATACGATGAAATTCGTGTGTATGAACGCTGACTAACGAAACGACGTATCGTTAGTCATGACTAACGAAACACGGGTTTTATCGTCGTTTCGTACGAGAGCCGACTATTGAATCACGCTCTATTTGTGTGTGAACGACGGTCGGTCGCTTAATCATGATTAGCTATATGACTCGTAACTAACTGGGCGTGGCTTAACGTGAACGTTCGCGCGCACAGGCCACTAGGGAGACCTGACCTGTCCGGTGCACCTGGAAGCCAGCTGTTGTGCGATATTGGCTCTGTGTGTGTGAACGTAGATGTAGTTTGGTTTAATCATGATTAAGGGATGAAAATGTTTGTGTGTGAACACGCTGATGTACATGTATGACACTACCTCATTATCACCTAATAACCACCTAACACACTGGAGATGCACAGGGAACATGCATGCTGTAATCCAAGTACAATGATTATGATGCTTTAGGGAATAGCACACATGTGATTGATCTTGGGAAAACCACCTTTGAACATCTCAAACAATTAATTATAGCTAAACAGACAGAAAAGTCGACCTTACTTTTATGTGGAAGTTACCTCATTATCACCTAATAACCACCTAATATATTGCCTTGGAGATGCACAGGGTAATCCAAGTCCAATTATTATAATCAATGCTTTGGTATAGGGAAAATGTATTTTTCTGTGGCCTTTTTTCAAGCTCGCCTGCATGAAAAACAGAACAAATTTTGCTTTGCATTGAACTCAATGTACAATGATTATGACGCTTTGGTACAGGGAAAATGTATTTTTCTGTGGCTTTTTTTTTTTCAAGCTCGCCTGCATGAAAAACATCAACAAATTTGCTTCGCATTGAACTCTTTGGGGCTCTTTTGGCATTTCAAGGGCTAAATTGCCCGGAGCCACATTGTATATTTTTCACTACTTTGGTACTTTTGGTTCGTGCTTCATTCTAATTGAACCAAAATGTATTGGAGGTGCGGTCTTTATGTAGCCACCACAGTATCATGACACTACCTCAATTATCATAAATATATGATGCACAGGGACTTATTCACAATTTATTTTTTATTTGTTATTTAATTGCTCACATGAGTTGGATAATCAAAGTCTCCAACTTGATAATGTCCCTTATATATACAAATGTAGGCAAGTGCTTTCATCTTTGTAAACATTTGTACAATCCTAAACTGGTCAAACCGCGATAGAAATTATTTAAACTTATGCAGCATGCAAGTGCGATTAACATAATTTACAGTAAATCAAGTACACTGTACGCATGTGCATACATGCATGAAGACCATTTTTAGTCTCGCCTTGAAACAAGAAGGCAACAAATCAATAATTCACACTAAATTTAATTACTAATGCGAGTGCTGCACAATGTATTATATGTGGACAGTAAAGATTCTCAAGAACGCACAAGCCTCTTGAATTTGAAAGAAAGTGAATTCTGCAGTCCTCAAGCTTGAACTTTCTTATTATCATCCCTAGCATGCCATTACAAAGAGGCTATAAATTATGAAAAGCACTTCATGTACACATCACGATACACAAACAATGTTTATTGCAATATTTGAAACTGTTTTTACAGTTGTAAAAATATGCGAGTTGCTATGAACTACTCACTATAAATCAAATAAGATGGTACAATTACAATTGTATGATCAATGCTGACATTTTGTGATAAACATCATTTAAAAAACGCTATATTTTGCACAATTGTCTTATTATTTCATCATCCTGAGTATACCAGTACAAAAAAGTGAGACATTTTACAGTATTGATAGATGGATTTACCATAATTGTAAAAAATATGTGAGTTGCTACGAACTACGCACTATAAATCAAATAAGATGGTACAATTGTATGATCAATGCTGACATGTGTGATAAACATCAAAAAACAAACGCTATATTTTGTATTTAATTGTCTTACTATTTCATCATCCTGAGTAATACCAGTACAATTTACAAAGAAGTGAGACATTTTACAGTATTGATAGATGGATTTGCAAGAATTGTAAAAAATATGTGAGTTGCTATGAACTGCTCACTATAAATCAAATAAGATGGTACAAGTACAATTGTATGATCAATGCTGACATTTGTGATAAACATCATAAAACACATGCTATATTTTTTACAATAATGTTCAGAGAGAGAAAAGCTGCAGAACAATTTATTGATGGTGTTTACATGAACTTCTCTTTGCCTAAGTTGGGTTCAACCAAAAAAATACTTTTTTTTTCACGAGGGCGATTTTGAAAATTTTGAGGGAGAAAAACGCCCTCGTGAAATTATTCACGGGGGCTATTTTGGGGCTCACAGGGGCTCTTTTTTTTTTTACATCGTTTTCACTGCTCAAGGGTCTAATAAATGGTTATCATGATGTGATCTATCAGATTATGCCATGATTGGTACGTTTCTGGCGCTTTCCGATCATGCAAAAAGATGTAAAACAAAAAAAACAAAAAAACAAAATTTAAAAAAAAAAAAATTTCCCGCCCCCGTGCCGTGGCTCACGGGGGCGATTCCAAAGGTATCGGGGGCGAATCGCCCGTCGCCCCCGTGTATTTTTTTGGTTGGTTGGGTTAGTGGGTGAGAGAAGCAAAAAATGGATAAGGTGTAGAGTTGTCACATCCCAAACACCACTGGAGGTGCAATAATAAATATTTGTTGAGGTGTGAGGATATTTACGAGACGAAAGTGGTTCTATTTTAAGCTTTATAACTGAAAGTATACATGAGGGTGGGTGGGTGGGTGTCAATGATGAACATTACTTTTGAATAATTTCTTTTTCTGATTTTGATGCAAAGATCGTTGAATGTTTAAATGACAAACATTGTAGCAATCTAAAATGGAGACATACATACAGTACAATGTAATTTTGTCATCCTTGACTTGCACAAAAAGGGCAATATTACTGCAAAATATGAACTGGCACACAAAAGAATACAAACATGCTCAGTTTTTGTTGATGCAATATCAGTATTGATGAGCTGGTTTTGTTAGAACTACATTTTGTAGTTGTAATTGAATGGTTATTCTGAGTACTGAGTAACTTGCTTTTTTTTGGTATAACTTTGCATTTAAAAAGGACTCAAACTATTTGACAATGGGACTAAAACCCCATAGTATCTTTGGAATATCAGTATCTTATGAAACAATGGACAATATAGTATGATGTGTACTTTTCTTCTATTCATATCCTACATTACAAACAGGAGATTTCCTCCTTTTGAAATTTAGAGTGATTAAAGGGATCTAGTAACTTTGTTGACATGTGCAAAAAGTGATGAGTGGTTGATACAATGTTCCTATCTGATATGTCCACTGGGTGTTGTTTGAAAATTTCAAGTTAAATAGACGTATATGGCCGAGTAATGAGCAAAAATGCAAAGTGATATTCACTAACTCATCGCACTCACTTTGTACACGGTTTTGGTGATCCAGTGGATAATTTAACATCTGAACACTTCAATGGTAAATATCTTTTTAACGAAAGGGAAATTTAAACGAAACCTGTCCCATGCTTTTATTGTTAACCCCTTGACCACAGGAACCGGGTGGGCTGTGTACAAAGTCTATGGGGATTTCAAAAACGAGAAGGGAATGGGTTAATATGAATACAACATGGTATGAGGGAACTGCTAGAATTCCGATTGGATTTTGAGGATTTGGACAATGTTACTAAGTCCCTTTAAACCCAGTCATGACTGGTCCCTAAGAATTCTGAGGCTGGGGTCTGTGGGCAAACCACAAGTGTTAGACCAGAATCACATTGTCTTCAATGTCTTAATACATAGCGCACCATGTTCCTGTACTACATAATGTTTCTTAAGGATATCTATCATAAGGCTCTTAATTTAAACTTCCTGGGGTTGAACCACTGTAGTACAATGTATGATATGAAACTAAAATGTAATCCTAGTTTTCCTGAGCCCGACACAGTTTAATCAAATTTCTCGGATAGGAAAATCCACCGTTTATGACATAAATTTTATTGTATTTTAACCAGTTCAGACCTGAAAGTGCATGTTACACCAAAATATTATAAAGAAGAAAACTGTCAGCTATATGTGTATGAAAGCTAAAAGCATAAGTTGAACAGCACGTCGCAATTCAACCTTGTTTCAAAGTGAGATGGGCACAACAAAAAAAGTTTTTTTTTTTTTACAGTTCCATTAAAACTTCAGTTCCCTGAATGGGCCTCTAAAATTAAACTTTTATGAAATTTGGACCTTTCATAATTTGATTTATAGTCTTATTCTAGACCATTATTTGGTAAATTTTCCATTCACAATTTACATTTCTTCTGAGAAAACAAACATTAATGTAATAGAAAAATACAGAAGTTCAATGCAAATTACTCCTTTCCTCCCAAGCAAATCAGATAAAAGTGATGATGCTATTTTTGCTTCTTGTACATTTCCTAGAGTAATAGTGAGAAGGGTGTTAGGTCGACAAGGGGCTACATTGATTTCATCTTGTAGGTTGAATCCTCCGCAATGTGATGCCAATTTTTTTGTTTTTTATAATTTCTATTTCTGGGAATATTCATTTAAAACAATTTAAAAAGAGAGCTAAAATGGGTTTCTACAAGGCTCCAAACTTCTAAATTGATTATCTCTAAAGTACAAAAAGTGACTTGGTGCCCTCTTCTTTCTCAACCAACGATTTGAAGGGGTATTTAACACAATTGATTCACATTGTATATATTCAGGGACGGAACTTTGAGAGTGTGGTCATGAAGCCATGAACTACCATCATTTGCAAAAGTTTAAGACCACCTGGGAATTTATGGGTATTTCAATAATTTGGAATGCATTCTTTTGTCTCATTGAATGATTTCATAACATGTTTACTACAGTGGTCATGGAAACAATGTCAAAGAGCAGTTCAAGTGTGATACAAAGGTTATGCGTTGAAAATAAAAGTATGTCTGAAAAATAAATATGTTTAACTTTGTTTTTTCTTTGAGTTATTGCATTTTGGAAGGGTGGTCTTAAACTTTTGCAAATGATGGTACATGGCATCAATAACTATATACATTTCCATAAAAAAATAATAGGTTCAAGTGCTTCTGAAAACAACTTTCTTAAATTACTCTATGCCGACTATTTTAAGCCGAAACTTTGTTTCACTTGTGGGAAACGATACGTGACAACTGACGTAGAACAATGGAAAAGGAATAGGAAGAGCTTTGCAGAAACTAAGTGGGAAATAATACTTGACAACTGCAACATTGAATAATGGAAAAGGAATAGGAAGGACTATGTAGAAATTAAGTCATGGGAAATACTACTTGCCAACTGATGTAGCAGAATTTATTTTCTTACTTGTGGGAAACAAAACTTGATAAGTATGATAACTGACGTAGAACAATAGAAAGGGACTAGGGAGGAGAATGCAGACATTGACTTGTGGGGAAATACTACTTGACAACTGATGTAGAGAACAATAGAAAGGGAATAAGGGCTAGATGTAGAAACTATTTGTAGGAAATACTACTTTACAACTGACGTAGAACAATGAAAGGGGATAGGAAGGACTATGCTGAAACTTTACTTGTAGGAAATACTACTTGCCAACTGATGTAGAGAACAGAAGAAAGGGAAATGGAAGGACTATGCTGAAACTTACATGTACAAGTTGTGCAGTGGGAAATTCTACTTGACAACTGATGTAGAGGACAATGGAAGGGGAATAGGAAACAAGGAGCTTCAAATGCAAAAACAGGAAGTGTGTGTTACTGATGGAGATTAAACAGTTTCCACCAGCACACTGTCATTCCCATATATACATGTATCTTATTTAACCATTCCCTTTGAGATTCTGAAATCCCCATAGACTTTGTACATAGCCCATCAGGGGCGGTATTGTATAAAGATGGACGATTAATCGCAAAGTTGCTTTTAATTGCAAGTCAGAAAATATGCGCACTTGAGCCAATCAGAGTAGTGCATTTAGGCGCATTTTGTGACTTGCGATTAATAGCAACTTTGCGTTTGATCCCAACTCTTTATGCAACACCCCCCAGGTTCCCAAAGGCAATGGCTTGACCGTTCCCCTCTAAGATTCTGAAATCCCCATAGACTTTGTACATAGCCCACCAGGTTCCCATAAGCAACGGGTTAATGATAAGAAATTGTGATGTACATACTATGTGTGTGTGTGTGTGTGTGTGTGTGTGTGTGTGTGCATAACACTACATGGTGTACAGGATGGGGAAACAAATATTCATCAGGGGCTATGGGGGAGGGGGTCTTTCTCTTCTTGAAGTCACTATGGAGGAAGGCAGGGCTTGCAGGACTAGTTAATGCACAACGCATCATAACACTGAGCCAATTTGTATTTTGCGCCGTGCACATGGCATTGTGAAAGTGATTTTCGAATCAAAACCAACTTTCAAGTCTCTGTGGAGGATGGACGTCTGACAGTGGTGTAGCCTCGAGACGGCCTCGCACATGTCATAGAATATTCTTATCACCACTAGAATACATGGCTGTAATATTACAAGGTGGTTTGGATTCCTAAATCAGATGCGCAGTGCCATCTTGTGAATGCCTTGCGCACAGAGTGAAATACATGCTGGCTCAGTGCACACTAACTTGCCTAGTTAAAGATAATCATGCGCGGAGGTACTTCATGGACATGTACACGGCGGATCGCCATTTTGAACTAGGCTAGTTTACAAGTGCGTAATGAATCATAACACTGAGCCAATTTGTATTTTGCACTGTGGCACATGGCGTTTGCAAGATGGCACCGTGCATGTGATTTCTGAATCCAAACTACCTTTCATGTCTGGGGTTCATTTTACCTTCAAGTCTCTGTGGAGGATGGGCGTCTGACAGTGGTGCAGCCTCGAGACGGCCTCGCAAATGTCGCAGAATATCCTCAGCACCTCTTGTTCCGTGAAGCCTATCGACAGCCGCTCGTTCATCTGCTGTACAACGTGGCCATCTAATGTGAATAATGGAAAAGTTTTCAAATGTTTATCTGGGATTCTGGGTATTCAAAAGCAAAATTATACAATCAAAACCATCTCTAGCGACCATCTGTTTACAAAGAATAACTGTTGCAAAATGTCGAAAATATCGAAGAATATCCTCAGCACCTCTTGTTCCGTGAAGCCTATCGACAGCCGCTCGTTCATCTGTTGCACAACGTGGCCATCTAATGTGAATAATGAAAGACAGTTTTGAAATGCTAATCTCGGGGGTATTCATAAGCAAAATTATACAATCAAACCTTCTCTAGCGACCATCTGTTTATAAAGACTGTGGAAAGCCGCTCATTCATGTAAAATTAATGTCTTGAGAGATGTGAATGAGTTTGCTCGTTCCGACAAAGTTACTAGATCCCTTTAAAATGAACATGAAAAGGAGTCATATTTTGTTTTTTCCATTTCTTTAAAGGGATCTAGTAACTTTGTTGAGATGTGCAAAAACTGATGAATGGTTGATGCAATGTATATTGTTGTTATCTCATATGTCCACAGGGTATTGTGTGAAAATTTCAAGTCAAATGGACAATGTATGGCCAAGTAATGAGCGAAAATGCAAAGTGATATTGGGTGATATTCACCAACTCACTGCATTCACTTTGTACAGGGATGAAAATCTCGCCCGGAGATTTTCTTATCTGAATACTTCAATCATACATATCTTTGTAATGAAAGGGAAATTTGAAAAACCGAAAGCTGTCCCATGATTTTATTGTTAATACGAATACAACAAGGTATAAAGGAACCACTAGAATTAAAATTTTATTTTGAGGATTTGGACAATGTTACTAAGTCCCTTTAAAAAACATAAGGTTGTTTATAGAATGAAGCCATGATTCAATGGAATATTAATGTGTAATTTACAAAGTACACACACAACCACAAGAATATATACAAACACACACACACTCATACACAAAGAGAAATCCATGACACACGGCTGTCATCATAAATTTCTCCATCAAATTGGAAGTTATTAAAAAAAAAGTGCATCATACATAAAGATGTCTACTTCTATTTACGAATTTCATCAATGATTTCTTCATTATTGCTAAAATAACCCACTTTACACTTGAATTAGGTTACAGAACAGTCAGTTTCCCATTTCATATAGACATGTGGAACATGAGTCCTACAGTGTGCATTATCTTGTTATTAATTTCCTTCACTTTCATCTTCATGTTTATCAGATGAGACTATTTTTAAACTAGACCAGTCCGTAAGACATATCAACAACACTCAAATGACGTACAACCTCACAATCGGTTGTCATCAAATGTTAATATCCTGTAATCATAAACTGGCTCAAAAGATTTTCTTGATATTTCTGTCCTTCAAGATATTCATAAAGAAACGATATGAATCATTGAGTAATGTTAGATGTTCAAGTCATAAATGTCAACCAACAGTTATATTTAGTAAATGAAAATGAAATAATAACACATTACAGCAGGGCATGAAATATTAATTCAGTTCTATAATTGGTCAAGTATGACTTGTCATCAACTATCTGTAGTTTATGTCACGGGTTCTCATTGTGCTTCATTGTTTAAAATATTTAGCATGTTCAGTAAATTAAGCCGACAAGGCTACTTCCAATGCTCAAAATTAGCTGGTCCGGGGGCCCCAAACAAAATTAGCTGCGGGCCACCAAAACATCATCAATACTAAATTCTACTTGCCGGATGGGCAAACAAATATAACAGAATTGTTAATGTTTGTCATTGTTTGAGGCCACCACATTCACGTTATGGGCCACTAAAATTTGAATTTAATCATGTGTTTAAATACTTAATTTCTTCAGCACTGAATTATTGATTATTAAATCTATTGACTGTCGTTACAATGATCATATTTCACTGGAAGCTGAAGATTTTTTTTAATTCAGAAATTGAAATATTGTGACTTTATTAGCATTTGTGTATTCATGGCTCGACACTAGTTAGCACTTGCCCGCTTGCCCGGGGCAAGTAAAAATTGGGTGTCAGGCAAGTAACATTTCATTAATTGTCTAGTTTGCTTGCCTGATCGGGCAACTGAATTGCTGAACTATAATTTTGTATGCATAAATCTCATCTAGAAGTGAGAGGGCATTTATTTTTATAGTAAATTTTATATTGGGGCTAGTAACATTTCAAAATAAATGATTTTACTTTCTCGAATGGGCCAGTAGAGAACAAATTTAATGTGGAGTGTGGAGGTGTTTGTGTTATAACATGTCTATATTTGATATAAAGTACAGTCACCTTTGTATTGTGTTTCCACGTTTTGACACTGCCCTCAATCTTCTAACCTTCCAACCTTCCAATATTTCAGAATTGCAAAAGCTGCCAATATCCTCTTTTCCAGATAATCCATCCCAATGGAGAGCTGATTGATTTTGCGACCCTAACAGGCTTTCGCAGTAAAATTCTCAGTCTACTTTTTAAAGGGCACACAGGCAAGCGTGTTTGCACTTGAATACATATTACCCATTCTCTACAAATTAGCTCTTCAGAGTTAACACAACATTTCCATTGTAAAACATGGAATAAACCTCTTGTGTGAAGTGAAAGTTACCACCTTTTGGGGCATCTTCCTTTAATTTAGTGGGAAAAGGGGGTTACAGGAAAAGCAATATAGCATACTTTCCAAAAAATGTTCCCACATAGATCTGGATAGACATTCTGAACTTAGTATTAGTACTATCAAATACTACTTGATACAATCTTAAAAAGAGAGAAAATTATACAAAAATTGAGAAGAATTTATTTACATTCCACACCAATGTAAGAAAATATTTTCCTAAATGAAAATGACAACAGTACTTCCCCGGATTTGAACCTGAGACCTCCGGATTGCTAGACCAACATACAGGATAACATTCAGTAGAATTTTCAGGGTGCAAAATGAACTATGGATCAGTCATTTTCATTCATGTCTGATGGATATCACAAAACATTTCCCATAATACCCTATGGTAATTTTAGGGGCTACCTACTCATTTCAGGGAGCTATTTGGAAAATTAGGGGGCAAAGTTGCCCTCAGCCCCCGTGTATTTCCTACCCTGGTTTGTATGGAATGGGCCTTTAACCCGAGATGAGGCTGACTATTACCTATCTTTATCTGTAAACATGGTATGCATGTACATGTACTTCCACGTGGCATAATTAACATGGACTTGTGTGACTGCGCAGCTAGGAGTCATGGCATGTGATGCAATTTCACAAAGTGATTGCACATGACATTTTAGAGTGATTACTTTCAAAATGAGGGGAAACCTTGGATGGGAATATAAGTACATACATGTATGCAATTTCATAAAGCACATTATCTGCTTGGTATGATCATAAAATGAGATATTAGAGAAACGTACCAAAGGCACATAAAGGGTCATCATTTTCTCTTCTTCATTATTAAGGAAATGTTGAATGGTCTAATAATTTTCCCATTAATTTTCTACATGTATGATGTACAAGTCAAGTCGTATGCGACTGCCAGTGTATACAAAGTGATACCAATGCTAGGATTAATTATTTGTATTCTTAAGGCCCATTTGGACAAGTAAAACTTGAGCATAATGATATTTTGGCGGCCCAAAGCATCAAACTTGTTTGTGACCAAAACCTGAAAATGGTGGGCCCAAACAAAGAATAACATTTAAATGTCTGACATATTTGGTTGCCCATTTGGGAAAGCAAAATTTGAGCAAAATAATATTTTTGTGTCCCAAAGCTAAATTTGGAGAGCCCAAAGCTAATTTTAGGTGGCCGTTAGTCAGCTGACCAGTGCTAATACTTTGACCACTGGTGATAATCAGAGCGTGATGTTCATGATAGAAAAAATTTACCTTACCACTATTTCACAAATGATATGGCCACAAAAAGCCCAATGCATTTAATCCAAATGTAAATTTGAGCTTGGGCATCATGGGCAATTAATACATTTGTAATAAGTAGTGCTGTTGACGAGTCACGGGTACCGCTGAAAAATGTCGAGTCCCGGGCGCAAAAATCGATACTCGATATCCCGAAAAAAATATCAAAAGTCCCCTTTTTGAGTTATCTGCCCACTCTCATTTTCTTTTCTTTCCTTTTTCCCTCTTTGAACGCCCGAGTTTGCCATAAATACGCTGCATTTTTGTCACTTGAATGAACATGTTTTTCCCAGCGGCGTGACATGCTGATAGCGAAATCAACAAATGGGTAAATTTCGGGTACCCGTGACTTGCCCGAAAAATTATCGCGAGTCCTGGGAGGGAAATACTCCTGAAATCGACACCCCTAGTAATAAGTTAGGCTGTAACATGGACAGTTTGTGAAGATATCACTACTATGGCAGTTTTATCAATTAAACAGTTACAGGAACAATTGCTAAATTTAGATTTGTTTTTCGAAGGAATGCACTGAGCACTTATCTGCATAATACTAGCTACATAATACTAGCTACAAAGTCCATTATCATTTATGACATTAGCTAGCTATTACGTAATGTCCACTGGTAAATGGAGGGGGGAAAATAGTACATGTACTCTGGGTGCAAATCATTTCATTGCACTTTAAGCACACCTTAAATCAAATTCCGTATAAATACTCATTGAAGCTATTTGCCTAGCTATTTGTTCCTATACAGTGATTAAACTTCAAAGTTATAACACTTCAATGTACATGCGGGAATAATACATAATTGGGCAATTCCTGCATCACAGACATTACAAAGCAGAGAATGTTCATGACTTTGTAATACCACCACTAACACCTGAACCTCCTATACAGTATATTGTGTTAACCTTTACATGGCAGACTGACAGTAGGTAATTTGTTCCACACATGATTGATGCATGATACTTGTTTACATGAATGTAATATCCAGTGATATTTTTTTTTTGTACATGCGCAAACCTAGTGGCCTAGTGTTGTTGAACTGATCGGGGGGCACACCTTATACTTATTACTTTGTTTTTTCAACAATGTTCCCCTATTTTGTGCCCTCCCCCCCCCCCCCCCCCCCCCAGCTAAACCACTCTTCAAACCTGTCCTAGCAACCACTGTGACAGATAGTAGCCAACCTGCCTATAGACAGTGGCCAACAAAAATGTCCCCCCTGCATAGAAAAACAATGTTATTGAACCTCCCTAAGATGGAGTTACCTGTCTACAGTGGCCACTTTTATAGTTTCCCATTATAGGTGGTCACTATACACAGTTGAACCATACACTTTAAGCCCGAGTCATGTCGGAATTTTTTTGTTCCGGAATCCGCCGGTGTTGTGCCGGTCGGAATCCGGTATTCCGATTAAAAAAAAACCTGCCAATGAATGATACGGAACGAACACGCACTAGAAGGTCTGCCATAGCTTCGGCAGCGCAGGCAGGCCCCGCGCTGCGAGACAGGCCAACTCAACTGCCTTGACCTTGCATTTTTCAAGTTGCACTCTTAAAAAGTGCCGAAAAGGAACAAAAATGTAAGATTATTACGATTAAGATCGCACCTATTCTAGACTCTTATTTTACTTATACGAGAACAATTACCTGTAAAAACAGCAACAAAAAAAAATGCGCTGATTATATCTCGAACATTTTCTAACTCGCTCGAACCTGCATGTGTATATGAACTGAAGCTTACATCAGTACAACGACACGAATAAATCAACACTAACACTTCACTTGTATACTTTGCGTGCAGCTTATCGGGTCTTTTTTCTTACGCGAGATATCCATCCGCCGGGAATTGGGGAATTCCCCAATTCCCGGCGGATGGATATCTCGCGTAAGAAATGAGACCCATAACCTGCACGCAAAGTATACGAGTGATATGGCGGGCTGTATCGGAGCATTAGTTTAGTACCGATATCGATAGAGGGCGGACTGGATGTCAACGTTTGAGAATCGTTTAATCCATGTGCAGTATTACGTACATGACTGTGTAGTATGCATGATACACGTACGGGTGACATGGTACGGCGCAGCTCTGACTGACAGCAGCTAGCTGCGGGCCGGGGCCGGGGCGCGCCGGGGTAGCTAGTCTACGACGTCGATCGTATGCCGTACTCGCCGCACCGCGCGCTAGATCGGCTGTCATAATAAACGCAGCGGATTTCTTGTCGTTGTAAGTTGCATTCGACATCGTCTTTCTTGTACTTTTTTGTCATTTGTTTTCTTCTGATAGTTTTCTACTACAAAATTTGAATTTTTGAGGAAAAAGAGGTTTTCCGCGATTTTCATCGGAATACCGGAATGGAGAAAACCAAACCGGAACACGCACACACCGGACGGATTCCGGTATTCCGTCCGTTCCGACCCAGGCTTAATACACTTATTACAGGTATCATGTGTTTTTTACACATGCATTGATCCTATGGGAGTAGAAAGCGTACATCATGTACAGATCGATTGTGAGTGTGTCCGATGACCAGAGTAAAATATCACTGCAAAGTACTAAAGGGATGATGCTCATCTTGACTTGACTTTATATGCCATCCACACCATCGCCTGGATGTGTGATGGCTTCTGTTTCACAATGGCTTGCCACATCTTCCTGTCTTTTGTTATTCTTTTGGCTTGAATTAAAGAATTAATGCGTCGAGTGGCACAGCCCTCTTTTTTGCAATCTGTCCACTTTTTGGTTGGTCTTCCTGGTGGTGAGTTCCTCTGTATTCTACCGTTCAGGAGTATGTGAGGATATCTTTGGGGGCTCATTCTATTCACATGTCCAAAATATATATCTTAATTATCTCAATCATACAAGGCATTATTATACAATTTTTAGAATGGATTTTTCTCTAATCTCATACATACCTTTACAGTACTCCATCAGAATTAGCACCTCATACACCCCACTGTTGCTGCGCGTGATACTGGACTCCACATAGGGTACAATGTTCTTGTGGCCAGAAAGAGTGGACTACATGAGAAAGGGAAAATAAAATAAAACATTTAACTAACAGCAGTTTAAGTTTAATGTTGAAAATCATTTATTACATCTTTGTACTGACTTGTTTTAGAACTGATATTTGTATTTATCTATTCATTTTTTGTATTTAATATCATTGGGATGGTACAGATAAGGATCAAAATCATGATTTAAAATCAGTTTTAAGAACACACCACGACCCCAAATGAAAACCAGTAATTTGACTGTATGGGTTGTTACCTTGTTGAAAATAAAATCAAAACATATCAAATCAAAGATACGGCATGCAAGTGCTGAGGTGCATAACATGCTCTTCCTTTTGAGTTGAGCATTCCATCAGCATGGACAAAGCATGTTTCATATATAATTGGGCATAAACAGATCCAAGTATAACTAGATGGATCTAAAATTATGCCTCTGCTATTACGCGATTTTTTATAACAAGCCCAAATTAACATGTATACACAGAATTCTGTAAACTCAATTTTGATGGTAATCCATCAACCAGATCTTGAGATATCAATATTACAAGCTATTTTTGCATATGAAATGAGTCATTTGACCTTGACCTTTCACCTCATTACCCCAGAATTATATGGCAACATTAGCTCCCTAAGATACATTCAGGTACCAAGTTTGATTGAAATCTGACATTTAGTTCTTGAGTTTTTACAATTTCAAGCATTTATGCAATCCTGTGACCGTGACCTTTAACCTCATGACCCAACAATTGAATCGCTACATTGGCTCCCTATGATACATGCAGGTACCAAGTTTGATTGAAATCCGACATTCAGTTCAAATACAATTACAAGCGATTTTTGCATATATAATGAGTCCTGTGACCTTGACCTACATGTATGACCTCATGACCCCCAAATTGTATGGCTACATTGGCACTCTATAATACATTCATGTACCAAGTCTGCTTGAAATCTGACATTCAGTTCTTGAGATTTTGCCATAACAAGCTATTTGTGCATGTATATTGAGTCCTGTGACCTTGACCTTTGACCTCAGGATCCCAAAATTATATTGCTTCATTGGCTCCCTAAACTACATCGAGGTACCAAGTTTGATTTAATTTTGACATTCAGTTCTTGAGATTTTGCCATTACAAGCTATTTTTGCATAATGAGCCATGTGACCTTTGACCTCATGATCCCCAAAATCTAATCAGATCATTGTCACCCCAATATGTACACTCATACCAAGTTTAAAATTGATCCGTCAACCGGTTCTTGAGATATCGCGAGAACGATAACGGGATGGACAGACGGACATGTACGTACGGACGGATGGACAACCCGAAAACATAATCCGCCCACTTCATTGGCGGAGGCATAAAAAAGAATCTTTGAAATGAGTGTGAACACATCTATCTATAGATAATGTGAGATGATACCCTGGAGGAGGGTACAGGGTGTGCAGGTGCATAGCCTGCTCTTTCTGCACCATTTAACCCTCCTCTGGCCAGAGGTAAATCAGTGTGCAATTATTGAATGGATATTTCTTGTTTTATCGTAGTACTGAGAAGGTTAAATGTTTCTTCATCCGCGACACGCATCTTACTGCAGTGTTTTTGCATCGTTTAATCCTCCTCTGGCCAGAGGCAAATTAGTGTACAATGATTGTAGTACTGTAATTCTTTAAAGGTTAAACATTTGGTCATAAGCAATGCACATCTTACTGCATCATTTTTAATTTGTTGAATCCTCCTCTCGCAAAAGGTAAATGAAACTACATCAATTCAATGGGTATTTCTTGTGGTATTGTAGTTCTGTAAGTGTAAAGGTTAAATATATCTCTTCATCAGGGATGCGCATCTTCAGGCTTGAAGTCTTTCCTAGATATATTTGTATTAGACTTGTATTTCAGTTCTGTGTACATAATATGTACCGAGAATATTACATTGGTAATTTTGCGCTTTCATTAGGTTTCATAAAAATGTTTTGTGGCAAATTATGCTATATATACATGTACAGGGCTCGATACTAGCAACAGGGCAAGTAAAATTTGATATCGGGCAGGTTAAATTTGTATAAATTGTCTAATTTGGTTGCCCGATCGAGCAACTAACATTTCTGTTCAATTACGAGAGAAAAAAACAAAATTCCTTTCATGTATTCTAAACTCATAAGATTTATAAACAAAATAGCAATTTTTCAAGCAGATCAAGCTACCTGGCACAATTAATTTTTCTCTTTGTTCATATTATTTTTTTTGTTTTGTTGTTGGGAGGGGGCAAGTAAATTTTCTGTTAGGGCAAGTCAAATTTAAATATTCATGATTTTACTTGCTCAAAGGGGCAAAGAGATGAAAAGGTTAGTGTGGAGGCTTGCTATATACATGTACATTTTATAGAGGGACTTTGAAAATCAAATGGCTTTGAATGGGTTGAGATTTATATAAAACTAGATGGATCTTCGACTGCGCGCAGTCGAAAATTATGCCTCCGCTTTGACGCAATTTTCAATATCAAGCCCAAAATAACGTGCACTGAAATTTTGTTTTTTTCATATATATATTTTGAGTTCTGTGACCTTGACCTATGTAGACCCCAAACTTTGATGGCTACATTGGCTCCCAAGAATGTTCAGGTACCAAGTTAGATTGAAATCTGACATTCAGGTCTTGAGATTTTGTCATTACAAGCCATTTTTGCATATATATTGAGTCATGTGACCTTGACCTTTGACCTCATGGCCCCCCCAAACCTAATCCAATCATTGCCACCCGATGTGTATGTAACTCATTCCAAGTTTGAAATTGATCCGTCAAACGGTTCTTGAGATATCGTAAGAAGGATGCTTTTTTGCATATTGAGTCCTGCGACCTTGACCTTTCACCTCATGAACCCCAAAATCTAATCAGATCATTGTCACCCCAATATGCACACTCATACCAAGTTTGAAATTGATCATCAACCGGTTCTAGAGATATCGCGAGAATAAGGCATTTTTGCACATATATTGAGTCCTGTGACCTTGACCTTTGACCTCATGAACCCCAAAATCTAATCAGATCATTGTCTCCCCAATATATACACTCATACCAAGTTTGAATTTGATCTGTCAACTGGTTCTGGAGATATCGCGAGAACGAGGCATTTTAAAACATATATTGAGTCATGTGACCTTGACCTTTGACCTCATGAACCCCAAAATCTAATCAGATCATTGTCACCCCAATATGTACACTCATACCAAGTTTGAAATTGATCCGTCAACCAGTTCTTGAGATATCGCGAGAACGAAAACGGGACGTACGTACGGACGGACGGACGGACGGACGTACGTACGGACGGACGGACGGACAACCTGAAAACATAATGCCTCCGGCCACTTCGTTGGCGGAGGCATACAAATTTATGAAACAAATTTTGGGGGAGTAGAAAATGTGCACTTTGAGTGCTGGATTGATTGCAGAGTATATCCGATGAACGGGGTAATAATAATAATGTGCCACGAGCATTAAAAAAGACAGAATGTGCACTATTATTTATTTATTATGAACTATTTCACAACAAACACATAAACATACCATGATTTTGATCTCCCTCTTGCAAACAACCAAATCCTGGTCGTTGTTGACAAACATCCGCTTGAGAGCGTAGTGCACCCCATTGCGACCTTTCACCAAGAACACCAGGGCAAATCCACCTGTAAATGAAAACAAGAACAAAACAAAAAAAACCAATTATTAAAGGGAACCAACAGCTAAAATGAATGTTCTTATAAATGAAAGGTAATAGTTTTAGTAGTCCATTCCATCAACAAGTTCAGAAAAATAGGTTTCCAGACAAATAATATAATTGGAAAACTCATCACCATACTATGTGATCATGGGTCTGCAGAAGAAGACTATCTTTTATTCTATTGTCTAGGACGTACGCATCTTCCGTGATCCTATTGCCTCCAAACGTACGCGTGTATAGAACTGGCACACTCGCAGACATTTAGCACAGAACCATGAGGCCCTGATGGTTCTGTAAGTGTTGGGGATTAATTGTATCGCTTTATGAATTACACAACCCTTTGCAAAGTGGTGGGCAACTACCGTACTGACCGGCGTAATCGCCGCAGCCGCGTAAACGCCGCATGCCGAATTTGGCCAACGTAATTTCAACAAAATAAAAAACGGGTTTAAAAACGGCCAGAGAAACAAGCAGAATTATGGCCAGAAAAGATCATGGGAGATGCCCGAACGAAACGGTAAAATTCTCCAGTGATCAGGCAATGAAAAGTTCTTTGTAAGTAATCAGTGATGTAACAAAGATGCTCGGAAGCGCAACTCAACCAAAAGCCCCCAAAATTCCACCGATAATCCCATCGAAAGTCTGTGCATGCACTGTAACATGCATGCAACCAATAACACACTGCCAAAGGCCGGCTTGCATGCATTTTACCGACTAATAAAAGTCAAATTTTGACTATCGCCACGTATTCGCCGCATCCCGACTTTGCGTTTTATTTTAAAGGAAAAAGTATGCAGCGATTACGCCGGTCAGTACGGTATTCAATATCAAACAAAGTACCAAAACATATTTCTAAGCCTTTGTTGTTCTTTGCATGGTGGTCCCCTTTAATCAATGCTCAAAATAAGTACAGGCCCGCTGCCCCTGGGCCACTAAAAATTACATCTGGGCCACCAAAGTTTCATTATGCGAAATGTTACCAAGGGAATCAAATATGTCATAAAACTTTCCTTTTGGGGGGGGGGAGGGGGGGGGGGGGGGGAGAATGAAGTGATGTTCAACTATATTGTACTACAGACCCAGAGGACTCAAATATGTCATAAAGATTTTTTGTATGTGACATCTGTCACATGTGATGTACAACTATATATTGCACTACAGGCCCAAGGGAGTCAAATATGTCTTATAACTTGTTTTTGAGGGATATGAAGTCTGTTTGTGAGGTCAGGGGTGATGTTCACCTAGGCCCAAGGGAGATATGTCATCATAAATTGTGGATGTTTTCTAGTTCTTTGAAACTGAACGATGAAAAATCTGAGTTTTTATGTATAGGATCTGTTGTACACTTAAGTAAAGTTAAAATACCATTAATTAAGATTGGAAATATAGACGTAGCCCCATCTGCGGCTTTCAGAAATTTAGGAGTAACTTTTGATTCATCTATGTTTATGTCCGCCCATATATCTTTTGTTTGTAAATCAGTTCGATATTATTTGCGTAATCTAGGATTCATTCGAAAATACTTGACTCGTTCAGCTACCGAAAAGATTGTTCATGCTTTTATTTCCTCTAGGCTAGATTTCGGTAATGCTCATTTTTTTTCAACTTCCTCAAAGCCAACTTACGCGGTTGCAAAGACTCCAAAATTCTGCAGCTCGTATTATTACACTAACAAAATATAATGACCACATTACCCCAGTCCTTCATTCTTTGCATTGGCTGCCCATTGAATTTCGTATTATATTTAAAATATTGCTCCTTGTCTTTCATTGTGTCCATGGTTCCGCCCCTGAATATAATATTAGTTTGATTAAACATTATGTTCCTTCCAGGCGACTTCGCTCTTTAGATTCTGGCTCACTTGTTGTCCCTAAAACGCGCACAAATTGGGGGGACAGGTCCTTTGCACACGCTGGACCATTCCTTTGGAATCAATTACCCTTACATATTCGGAATAGTGGCAACGTGGACACTTTTAAGGACAAGTTAAAATATCATTTGTTTCAAACAGCATTTAAGTAGACTTTCTTTCTTCCCTTTATTCTTGTTTGTTTTATTATCTTAAACTATATTTTCTAATGCGCTTTGAGCACCTTATTAGGTGGATATTGCGCAATACAAATATTCAATATTATTATTATTATTATTATAAAACCTGTTTTGGGGGATATGACTGGCCAGGTCATGCGTGATGTTCAACTATACTGCACTACAGCCCCAAGGAAGTCAAATATGTCATAAAAACTTGTTTTGGGGGATATGACCTAGAGCTGTGATTTGCCAGGTCAGGGGTGATGTTAAATATAGAAGGCATACCAGGAAATTGATGCAATGACTGTGTGCAGAATACACTACATTATAATACAAGTGTGTGTAGAAACTAGAATGTAGAAACTAGAATATCAGGTTTTGACACTTTCCCATCTTGTTCATAGGACTGTGAGAGTAGCGCAGTATTTGATTGTGAACATGTATACATGTACATAACTAGAGCAAACCGACTGTGCCCTGTGCGCAGTTGAAATATATAATGCAGGGCACGATACTAGCACTTTCCTGCAAGTGCTTGCCCGGGGCAAGTAAAATTTCATAAATTGTCTAGTTTGCTTGCCCGATCGGGCAACTGAATGATTGTTCAACAACAAGACAACAATGTAATTTCATGTTTATCTCATTTAGAGGACAAGTAAATTTTTATATTGGGGCAAGTGAAATGTCAAAATGTATGGTTTTCCTTGCCCAAATGGGCCAGTACAGAAAATAAAAACAGTTAGTGTGGATGCTTGATTTGACCTTTGACAACATATTCTCCAAAGCTTCATCATAAGTTTGATGGTAATTCATCAACTGGTTCTTGAAGTATCACGTAAACAAAATGCCTCTAGCCACTTCTAAGTTCTAATCTATGGGAAGGCAATCAAAATGATAATCACCCAAGCACCTCTAGATACATGTAGGCGGTCAAGTGTGGTGTACTAGGGTTTGTGGGTTATGCCTGGATATCCATGATATACATAGTGCCTGGGAAGTTTGTCCAATCTCAATACCTCCTTATTCATACAGTGGTCTCTGCTTAAAGGGCAATGAAACCCAAGCATAATGTTGCTTTCATAGTCTTGAAGAGATTAAGAAGAATAATCTCTGAAATTTAGAGCATAATCGGGTAAGTAACAAGAAAACTATGGCTCTTTGAAGATGTCCATTTATTCCTATGGGGAACTCAAATTGGCAACGCACTCTGATAATTGTGTGGACAACTCCCCATATGTTTTGTACACAAATGTTCCCATTTTTACAGTTTTCTTCATAGTCACATTTTTCCATTCCCCCAACTCATGATATGTTATGTATAAAAGCATTGTACAAAACATCTGTTGAACTCGAACGAAGGGTAAACATAAATTTTGAGAAAATTGAACAAAACTGAAATTTTGTGTACACAATGTATGGGGAGTTGTCCACAACTTTACCAGAGTGCGTTGCCAATTTGAGTCACTCGAAGAAATACATGGCTCTTTTCAAAGAGCCATAGTTTTCTTATTTCTTGACCGATTATGCTCAAATTTTCAGAGACTATTCATTATAGTTAGTGTCTTAAGGTGCATACAACAATTTGTCTGGATTTCATTGTCCTTTAATGAGGTAAAAATTTAAAGGGGCACTCCAGCCAGGTTGTTTTTTAAAACCCCTTGCCTAGGGGAACCTGGTGGCCTAGCTATTTACATATTCTATATCATAGGGATTTCAGAATCCCAAAAGGGAACGGGTTAATAAAAGGGTAGGATTTGACCAAACATTTCTTCTGTTTCTCAGGGAAGTTTTCTCCACATTTGATCGTGTACACTTGTTCAAGGGGTAAAATATACCGTGCAAAATTTAATTTAGCAACTATTTTCATTAATTTTTAATATAAACATACTTAATTGTAAATAAATAAAAATATCAATATGCACAAGGTTGTCCATGACAAATTTGACAATAGTTTTTTATTTTGCCAATCGTTTTCAATAATAGTCAATCTTTTCTTTTTGAATCCCTAACTGAACAAGCAAAATAGCCTTTAATTGTGAGGCTTTCAACTTCAAGTCCAGATACACTGAACAACACTTCATTAGACCACACAATGGACACTGTACATGTACATAATTAATGGACACTAATAGCTCGGCTCACAATTAATTGCTTTTAGCATGAAATATTATGAATGGCAAACGCCCAAATGGCCTTTCACTGCATCTATTTCAGTTTCACTTGAATAATGCAATACCCTTGAGCTAACTGAACATATTTGCTATTGTGCGTACACAACCAGAAGTTACAAAGGTTTTTTTTAATGTGTACACGCTCTCTTCAGTGCTCATGGTTGTGTCTATTGCCAGAACATGCATGTGTGTGTGTTGTTGGGGGTTTTTTTAAGGAAGAATTAATCATTTTATGATTTAAATATTGTATTGCATAATACTATATTAAAGGGGTAGTTTAGTTTTGGTAGAGAGGGCGCTGCAGATCACAATTTTTTTGTGAGGTAATGAAAAACTAAGTGTCGAATTTGAGAGAACATGCAATTTTAATGGCAGAATAAACTCTATTTGGTCAAAATCGACCCATAAACGGCTGAAATATCAATAAATATATCTGATCTTATAATTATTTGGGGCCCAAATAATTAGATGATTTTTAGAAAAAAATAAAAAAATGCTTGCACTTTTTCAAAAATGTTCAAAAGCGTTTTTTAAATAGTTGTTGATGATCTCGCTATTTAATCATTATATCAATAAAACATCACATGCATAATTTTGTATGAAAAATGGTTAAAACCAATGCCTTTATAAAAAGCGCCCTCTTGTGTTTCAATGGCTCTTTTTGAATGATAACAGGCTTTTTACTTAGTCGTTTGTAATTTTGTATACCTTTCGAGCATGGTGGAGTTATAACTATTAGTTTATAATGTTACTGTGCAGGTTTTGGCTACTTAAGTTCAGCCTTACCAAAACTAAACTACCCCTTTAATACAGTAAGCTGTACAAGTTGCGACCCTGAAATGAGCCATATTATCCTGATTTGTGTGAAAAATTACTGAGATGAGCTTGTCAAAGTTATTTAATGAACATGGCCTGAATTCAGGCGTTAGCAAAAAACCCTGGCATCCCTGATAATATTTGTATTTCATCAGGTAACATTATTAATGGTTTGTGATACATTTTTCATCTAGAAAGACTAGAATCCAGCTTGATTTTTTTTTTCTGAACAGGCCAGTAAAACACAGACTAAAATACAGATGAACAGTGCTATTAAAAATGAGGCAAGTTTCCAAATCAGTTCAGCTGTATTCATTTTGAAGTAAGTAGTCTAATTACTGTACATACCACACCTACATGTAGGATTTTTTTCTGAACAGCATTGTGTGAAAAATTGTTCAAATCAATAAACACTGTACAATGTGTATTTCATGGCTGAATTAACTTAGTACTTCTCTACATCATGTACTTTATTGATCTACACATGTGTACAGCAAATAAAAAGGCATTTAAAATTCCATAGTTGTGACTCATCATTGTATAATGGGGGGAGGGGTCATTGGCATTTAAATTACTATTTCTAACAGACCTAGGCTATAATGAGTTAAACCCACTGAATACAAATTGCAGGGCTTGACACTAGCACTTGCCCTGGGTAGGTAAAAATTAGTGTCAGGCAAATAACATTTAATAAATTGTCTAGTTTGCTTGCCCAATCGGGCAACTAAATAACTGTTCAACTATGAGAGAACAATGTTATTTCATATGTAAAACTCATCTAGAAGTAAGAGGGCAAGTACATTTTATGTTGGGGCAAGTGAAATGTCCAAATGTATGATTTTACTTGCCCGAACGGGCCAGTACAGAAAAGGTTAGTGTGGAGGCTTGCAAATTGATTTTGATATACCGTAAATCTCCGTGTATAAGACGCACTCGTGTATAAAACGCACCCCCAACTTTCACAGCAATTTTTACAACTGATAACCAATATTTTTTGTGTGAGAAAAAGGTATATTTTGCTGAATGCTGCAACTAACATCAAGCACTTGTCACGCCCTAAACCATGTGTTATACACATTCAACATGACTACAGGGTGTCCAAAAAAAAACAGGCTCTACCTGTGTATAAAACGCACCCCCCACTTTGAAATTTTTCCGACGGAAAAAAAGTGCGTCTTATACACGGAGATTTACGGTAAGTTTGAGAACCCATAGAACCCCCAAGTATTTTCAAGAGCAGTCCTGAAAGGGTTAATCAGATTTAATCCCAACACTTTGACAAAGAAAAAATGCAGTGCTTACATGGATCATTCCTTGCATGTAGAACTTTCTTTGACCAAAACAAATACTGCATTATATTTTGTCAACTTTTAATATTCAATGTGTTCTTAAAACAGACAAGGAGTGGATCAAGTACTTAACATGTTCCCTTGAAGTAGATTTTGCCATTCCCACCTATAGAATATCAGGACCCCACCAGGGCAGGTTCTTGTAGGCAATGGGTTAATTGACCATGTTGCGCACTAAGCTTAGATGCTTCAAGATACCTATGGATAGAGTGATAGAGTCTATAGAAAATGTGTATTAAATAATTAGCATTTAAATTCAATTATCACCAGTGGGTTTGTTTGTGACTATGAGTGGTTTTCATAGATATGCATACAATTTAATACTGACAAGTACCCTACACATTGTATGTCTGCTTTATACTACAATGTTCAAATTGCATACGTATGTATACCTTGGGATAGAGTCTATGGAATTTAAATTGAACTATCACCAGTGGGTCGTTTGTGAGTGGTTTTGACAGAGTCACATACAAATGTTACTGACATCTAGACAAATTATTTATAAGCATGTAATGTTCATTTATAATGTATTGTATTCAAAATGTTTTTTAATAAATGCACTTGACTGACCCATACTGTATTAATATAAATTACAATTATTTACAATGTTTATTTTGTATGCATTTTAATGTAAAACACATGTTATGCAATTCCGCTTGCTTGCTGCCATATGTGTTGAAATTAAAAAACATGAATAAATATAATCTTGACTAAGTGCATACAATCATGTATGTACACCTGTACAATACTAGTTACTACACGTATGTAACAGAACATGTATGGGAGGGTCAGTATTTGCCAATGGTGATTAAATGTACAGAGTCAGAGTGCAGGATAATGTCAACAAGGACATTTGGCACTATTCCTATCTAGAGTAGGTTACAGCTTGGTTAAAATCAATACTGTCAATCATTGCATGATAACTCCCAATTGATTTAATCAGCGTTGTGCAATATTTCCTGAGATTACCTTAAATTTCCTTTCCCCGTTCTAAAACTATAAGATGGAATCATTTTTAGTTAAGAGTCATGAAATTCCCCCCCCCCCCCCCCCCCAGAAAAAATACATAAAAAAATACCTTGATCCTGTGCCTGTTTAAACATATTTAATCAATTAGTTGTGTAACATATCCTGAAATTCAGCCTCCAAAAAATTACTTCACAATACAATAACACCCAGTTCTAATGTGAGATCTGGAAAAAAAGGACCAAACTCCGCAATTGCAACAGTCCCAATTGAAGAAAAAAAGTTGCAAAAAGTTGCAAAATGCAATAAAAACTACAGAAGTTAAAAACAAATGGAAACAAAATGTGGCTTCAATTTACATCCTGCAGTTGATGTATTCAGAAGAAAAAAACACATGGCAGCAGGATACAGTATGTGGGCAAGCATGAAGTGTATGCCTGTGTTTATAAGGGGGATTGTATTGCTAATTAACAATATTCTTGAAAGGCTAGAGCCGAGGAGCATTTGTACATGCTGGCATACTCCCAAGGGAGTTGAAAATGTGCATGATATTTGCGCTGGTATGAACTCCATGTACCTAAATGACCGGGGCAATAATGCCTTTAGAAGGTGCCTATTATTCAGATGATTATCAATTAGTCTGATAGACGGTATGAATAAAAAAACATTACATAATGACGTTCATTACTATCATTACGTATTACTACACATCACATCAGGGCACACAGACACGTTCGTAAGAGATTTATCGATCAATGCACATGATCCAGCTACTTCACTACTCCACTTCACTTCTCCACCATCTGCCTGAAAGTTTGTTGAACCCTCCAAGTAAAAATGTAGGTTATGGCAACACAGCTAGGTAATACACATGTACAAGGTGTTTATAAAACTTTATGTACAGTCTAGGCTACTTGTATTGTAGTTCGTGTTGTTCTTGTTGTTCTTGATCTGTTTCAGTTTCTTGTTTTCAAGGGTACTATATTTTCTTACAAATATAATGTACAGTGTATAAAATTACTGACCAGCACATTGCTGGGGCGACAGATCATGTATCACTATTTGTTTGTAATTTGATCAGATTTGGTACATTGATGACAAAGTATGAAAATAAATGTCTTCTCATTCTACTGGCACACGTATGCTTATAGGACTCAAGATGTGGAAGTATCATAGTTATCATTTGTATAACTTCATGATGAACATTTTGTGGGAATTCAGCTTAAATATGAAATGAGTGACACTACCAAGTAATACATGGGGGCTCAGGGCAATTTAGCTCTCAAACAATGCAGGAATTAATTTTTAATTTTAGAGGGCTACTTTTCCAATCTGATGGATATCCAGAAATTTTGCACATAATACCCTATTTTAGGGGCTACCTACTGATTTCAGGGGGCTATTTTGAAAGTTAGGGGGCAAAATCGCCCTCAGCCCCCGTATATTTCCTTCCCTGCTCTCAAATTTATGCCAAATGGAGCAGTATTTCCACTGTATTTCTGATTGAGTTCTATGCAAAAGAACGTTAAAGGTGCAGGCAGGCTAAAAAGGTAGCCTCTGAATAATGTAAATGATTGTTTTCCCAACTACACTGTACCACACAATAATCAATAACTACTCAATCTACATAAAATGTATGGTGAGACTGATCTACATACAAATCACAAATTTAAAAAAGTCAACAAAGTAGCAAAATACACCAGTTTGGTAAGCTATCTCATACAAGTTTAAATTTCCAGCACAGTTTGCTTGGAGAGGGTAAAATTCTAAAATCTGGGAGTTCATGTATGGCTGGAATACACAAAGGTGAGTTTTAACATTATTAATAAAGCAAAATGCCCAGTTTTATAGAATACTGCATGTTTTAAAATCACTCATTTCCAAAATAAGGAAAGAAATTTGGCCGATATTTAAACAATGCATCTTTTTTTGTAAAATATTGAATTAATTGTCAGAATCTTTGTACACATGTATGACTTTGTTTTACTGGCTGAATTGTTTTCCTAATTTTGGAAATGAGGGGTGAACGTACGGCACTCCATACAACCGTGGGCATGGTAAACCGCCTACATCACTGGCAAAGGGGCCATCTACAAGGTATGTACGCAAATTATTGTCCGAAACTGCCCCCCCCCCCTCCCCCTGTACGTACTTTGTATGTGGTTGAATGTAGCGTACACATCAGCGTGAACCCCCCCCCCCCCCCCCCCCTTTTGTGCGTACATACTTTGTAGATGCCCCCAAAGTCAACAAACATGCATAGTACACGTATTTTGGAATCATTCCCGAGTCCTATCAAAATTCATTATTCATTTAATAACGGTCATCGGCATTCCCATCTACCCACACAATACCTTTCGAGAGAATGTTTGTTTGTAAAATTAAAAAACAAGGCTTATGCTGTAATCTAAATAGAAATCCATCAAGCCAATTTGAATAGAAAATGTCATAAACATACACACCTACAATATGAGAGTTTGATAATTTCTTCTTTTGAGTATAAATCTGCCTTCTTCAAATCTAAGGATTCTTGTAGATAGCGTCTGCAAATCCCTAAATGACCTTTTTAAATCATTAGAAGAGAAAAAAACAATGTTTACATCTCTAGTTGAGAGTCAAAGCATTCGCTTGGTAGTCTCTATTTTTGTTTTCCAATTATATATTGTTTTGTTTTATAATTTACTTTTAATAATAATGATTTATTAATGAAAGAAGGAATTTTTATAATGCACCAATTCGATTACAAACTACTCAGGGCAGGGTAGGGGGCTTAGGGGCATGGGGCGATTTTGCCCCCTAATTTTCAATATAGCCCCCTGAAATCAGTCTACAGATAGCCCCTAAAATAAGGTATATTCTGAAATATTTTGTGAAATCCATCACCATCAGATTGAAAAAGTAGCCCCCTAATATTTAAAATAAGTTCTTTCGCTGGCTCAGGGCACAGTTGAAAATTATCTAGACACAGCAACAAATTGTACAAATAAACATGTGTATTTACCAATCATGTGTACGTAAAGTTCTACAACCAGCAAACTTGTACATGAATACTAAATTACAAAACGTGAGCACATAAACATATTGGACAAAGAATTACTGAAAGGCAACCTGAAAGAGGTGTGTTTTTAAGCTCGTCTCAACAAGCTCTAAGAATTAAATGTCTTGTATGTGAGGCCTGAGGTAGCTTAAAGTGAAGGACCAGCATATATGAATGCCCTGCCCCCCCCCCCCCCCCCCCCAACCCCTGCCAGGTTGGCCATATACTAAAAGTGTATGAGAAATGTATGAATTAGTTATTATGAACCTTTTGAATCTCAAAATCACCGCAAAATTGAGCGAAATAAACAGACTGAACTCAAACAGCACTGCAAGAGTCCCATGCCTAACCAGGGGAGCTGTCCCCAATGGTTTGTTGCTAGTTGGGGTGGTAAGTAAACCAGACTGAGAGGATCGAAGGGGTTGGGTAGGATTATATTTATACTTTCTTAAGGAAGCATCATAGAGAGGGGAAGAACCTTATCTTTCCCCTTTAACTTAAGTTTCATCTTTTATGCCTATAATATTTCCACAACCTACAACTATTCAACTGAAACTGAAAAAGGTGGTTCAAGAACAAATTATGAGTTGACATTAGGGGGGAAAAAGGATTCAATTTGCTTCGGAAAAAATATATTAAAAAAACAAAGTGATTTTAAAAGTGAAGTTTCAGTAGATAAATACTATAGGTAAATAACTGAAACTGTTTATATTTTGAGTTGTATTCATGATTAGTGGGGACAACATCTACTGTCTACAAGCTAGTATTATAGTAGTAAATAGTCAAGTAGGACAATTTACACTTACACTGTTTAATATTCTCATTGAAGGCAGATTAAACTACGAGGCTTAACGAGCAGTGAGAAACGTCCTCCATGCTTATGGGGAAAATAAGCCAAAAGCGATCCGTCAATGCCGAGTGATATAATTTGTGTAACAGACCTCAAAGGCTGTCAATTTATCTCCAAAAATTCATCAAACGGAATTTTTGTTTGCTGGTCTATTAAATTCAATAATTGAAGTCCAACCATATTTCTCATTATTCTTATATTTATGGAGGTTTATTTTGCTAAAATTATGCTGACATTTTCAAGCAAGACCGGTAGGCAATATCAACGAGGCGACGACTGTGCACAAGTCGTATCACACTCACAGCCTCACAGTCACACACGGCACAGGCATCGACATGTCATGGACCATGGTGGTCGAGTGGAGAGGGACTCATTATTGATTGTGACGCTGAATTTTATATATAAAATTCATTGCCAAAGGTCCATGAGGCATGACACTCAAAATTTAGAGTTTGAGAGATTGATTCCCGACCGCCATGTGATTCATGTACATACAGTGTAATTTGAGTTTGCTGTGCATGTGTACGCTCGACGCGTGGATCTCCGATATCAGCAGTGCTGTAGTCGAGTCCAACCTGTCCGAGTCCGAGTCCGAGTCCGAGTCCCTGGAGTCCGAGTCCGAGTCCGAGTCTGAGTCCGAGTCCGAGTCCCGGACCTCGAGTCCCGAGTCCCGGACATCCGAGTCCGAGTCCGAGTCCGAGTCCCAAGGGGAAATCTTAATTTGCAATTCTTTTTATAACACATTAGTTTCATTATGATAAATGCCTTACAGTGAACTCTTTATAACATAAATAGTTGTCTGGTTCATTGTAAACTTCCATTTGTCAGAGAATTTATATATTTTAACTCTTCTTACTACAACAGTTATCTTCATAATAGACACCATCAAAGAAATGACAAAGGGTTATCTGCAGAAATGATTTTGGGCAATGTCAAAGGTTATTATTACAGAGTATGAGACAAATTCAATTAAACAAAATTTAATGAAAAAAGTTCATAAAAAGTGTGACAGACGCCGGACAAGAATTTAGTTTATTTTTTTTCACCCTAAATTTCCCCAAAATACAGTGGATAAGGAACTGCTGCATATCTTTTCCTATTAAGGTTATTCACTGTCAAATGGATTAATGGGATATAACTTTATGTGCAAACAGTCAAGTTGCTGAAAAATAATCATTGTTAAAGTTAAAGGGATAGTTGAGTTTTGGTAGAGAGGGCGCTAGACTACTTAATTGGTTTGTGAGGTAATGAAAAACTGAGTGTAAAATTTGAAAGAGCATAATATTTAAACAATAAAATCATCTTTGTTTGATCAAAATCGATTCAGAAACGGCTGAAATATCCATAAATATAACAATTTGTAATAAACCCGGGCCCCGGGTTTATTAGAGAATTTTGAACCAGCCGTTAAAAATTCAAAAAAATGCTTCCTCTTTTCAAAAAAGTTACAAAATAGGTATTTAAATAGTTGTTGGTTATTTCTCTATCTAATCACTATTTCAACAAAGCATCACATGCACAATATTTTATTCAAAATGGTTGAAACCGATGAGTGTTTAGAGAGCGCCCTCTTACGTTTTAACGGCTCTTTTTGAATGATAACATGATCTTTACTACGTCATTTGTAATTTTGTGTTCCTTTCTAGTTATAACTATTAGTTTGTAATGTAATGATGCAGGTTTTGGTTACTAAAATTCAGTTTCACTAAAACTGTACTCTCCTTACCAAAACTCAACTATCCCTTTAAGCATAAATTTCAGCAATTTTCTTATCCTTTTAAGATCACAATTTTCAGCATAAAATATAAAATATCTGAAAATTCACGTTTTGTGCCATAAACTGTCAGTTATGAACTACTGGACCCATGAGGCTAAAAGCCTAAAATGATTTTAAAATTTGGCCCATTGTAGACATTTTCATGGAATTACCACAAGTTATTACAATCAGAGTATGTCAGTACTGGAGTATATATTATACTGATAAAGAGAAAGGGATGCTACTTCACATTTATTTTAACAAATTGAATAACAAATATTTTTGTGTATAATTGTAATGGTCGTGTGCGTTCTGCAAAATTTACATTTTGCTTGATGTTTTTTCTTTGTTGAACGATCAACAAACTCTCTATGGTCCATACACCCAAACAGTATGACACGAGAAACTGAAGACATGATTGTTGAATGACTGGTTGATTGAAGTATCAGTCAGTATGTCGATTGTTTTTCTTGTTTTTTTTCGTTATTCGTCATAGCTAGCGTGCGCGGTAGCCTAGCGCATAACCGAGGATACCGTACTACAGTACTGTACTTGCACACGTACACACGTACCGTGGTACACACATGCTTTACTGTATTGCTTAGTCGCTTCAGCTCAGGCTTTCGTAAATTAATTCACGTTCTGGCCGTAATACTTGACCGTGTCTTGCGTGTTCCTAAACATAAAACGACTAATCTCAACGTCTAGTTAGGCATATAATAGCTTGTTGAGGCGATGTTACGATCATTTTCCAGAATGCCACTCAAGTGAGCAAGGTGCGCTAGAACAACAGGTTTGTATTTGCTTGCGCTGGGTAATTTTATGAACTATAAATAAACGTGGGAAAACGGAAAAAATGCCGGTCTCGTTGCCGGTCTCGGCCCGATTTTCGCCCGAGTCACGAGTCACCATTGGTCGAGTCCGAGTCCGAGACCGAGTCTTTTAGGCTCGAGTCCGAGTCCGAGTCCGAGTCCGAGTCCCGAGAAATACGGACTCGAGACCGGTCTCGAGTCCGAGTCCGGGCTCGAGTCCTACAGCACTGGATATCAGCGAAGGAAGGAAGAGGAAGAAGGTCAGGACAACAAATAAAACTGTTTTAAATTAAAGTAAGATTAAGAAAAGTACCATTGGCATCGCGTGGCACCCCCCAAAAAAACAAAAACAAACAAAACAAAAACAAAAACATGCCACCTCCAAAAAGTCCAATCATGTAAAAGACACGTTTCCTCAAATCCATCTTTGATCTTGACTCTCTCGTCTGTCTTGACTTGTTTTGATTGAGAGGGGTGTGTCTATCTATTTTAACTTCCCTTTTTATTCCTAGTATAAATTAATATAGCCCAAGCCAAGGCAAGATTCTGTACTGTAATCTTAAAGATACAACAATATATTTGTAATTGTAGGACATGTTAATCTAAGCCTTCTACAAACCTTCAGCAATCACTTCGTCGACAGTCACTTGCAGTCTCCCAACCGTGTAGGAACGTCCCACCAGAGACGAGAACTTCTTTTGCTTCTTCATCATGGTCTCCCTTTTGTTTCAAATCAATGAAGAACGGTGCCAGAAACAGTGGATTGTCCGGTCTCCTTCCCTCTCAATTGTTCATTTTCCAACTCAAGGCTTTGCAAGCTATCTTTCACCTTTTACTGAGTGTCAAAACATTGCTTTATATTGTTGTAGCTGACCTCTCTCTTTGCCGAAAATTAAGGAACTAGTCTACGCGATCTTTGTCAGACGAACTTCCACACGGACCATATGAAGAAATTGCATGCACTATTTTCGCATGTAAATTGAATGAACGTACGGTCGGTACGCGTAAACTACACTTGGCCGAAGGATAGGCGGCGGCTCCGGACTCCAAGCAGTTGAACTTCTCTGCGGAGAGCACAAAAATATCGATATTCGGGGTACCGTAATCGGCATATAGACAAATCGACCAAAGCAAGTTCGGGAAATGAACTTTTAAAAAAAATAAATAACGAAGATGGAGCGTCATTTTTGTTTTCTTTCCAAAATAAATGATATTTATCATATCATACCATCTGATTAATAAAATTGTGTTTTCTACATGTCACATTAAATAAGTATACGATTATCAGGCATTGTTTTAGAATAATTTATTAATCAATGATGATTTTATTTTCTTGTGCCATGAATGTGAAAGACAGATTTCAAATACCACACATGTGTATGTATTGTTTTAAAATAAGAGTTGATTAGTCGTGAAGTTCGTGGTAAGTCTGTATTTTTGCTTTTCAAAATATAATTGCAGATGTTGAATTGAGTTTCAGAGCAAAAACTTAGACCATTCCTTGTTTTTGTTTTTAGTAGGCTACAGGTTGGGACTGCCAACTGGTAAAAGATCTGCTCATATGCCACGGGAAGCCAAGGGGGAACTCCGGGAAAGGTGCCCCCAATAACTTGACAATTAAAACAATAAAAACGTATATAAGGGTGATTTCCTTATTATAAAGTAAAGAAATACGTATAGACCGGGTGTGCCCCAAATCGACAACCCCCCGGCCCCCCCCCCCCCCCCCCCCCTCCCCCCTTCGCTGCTGGTTCAATTACAGGCAGTGACAATTCAGGCTGCTCACTATATTCATGTTTCACTGACCTTTGGCCTAAATTAACTCGGTTAACCCCTATATAATCTATCTATCTATCTATCTATCTATCTATCTATCTATCTATCTATCTATCTATCTATCTATCTATCTATCTATCTATCTATCTATATATATATATATATATATATATATATATATATATATATATATATATATATATATATATATATCGTCCAGGCTATCATAGTTCATCCAGACGTTGGACAAAGCCCTCCGTTGACAAGTTCCATTCTCTCTCTAGCTATCATCTGGGCCACGCGGACGTACCCATCATGTAATGATGTTAGTTCATCTCTCCCTCTTTTCTGTTGCCTTCCTCTTTCCCTTTCTTGGTTGCCATTCTAATAACCCCTAATGCTCTATCTCAAATTGCCTAACTAATGATGTGTTCTTATAATTAACGAACAATAATATGGCAACCATATTTTATTATAGTACTCTCAAAGCAATATTTTGTCACCTTGCTTGCATGGCTGCACAGTTGTGTAGCTAGGATACTTCCAAGTTGGTGTGCAACCGGGGAGTATAGATTTTCATGGGGGGGGGGGGGGGGGGGGGGTGAAACAAGTTTTCGCTTTCACCTATGCCCCCTTTGGGCCTGGGAACACTCAAAATAGCTTAATAGGGTTTGTTCGTTCGTTCGTTTGTGTCTCCTTTAATAGGGTTAAAAGATATGAGAAGAGTGAGAAGCAGAGAGACTAGTAAAGAAAGAAAGACTGAAAGATTAATTGTAAGAAAGTGAAACAATTTTGATTGAGGAGATGGGAGGTTATAGAGAGGTGTTAGCAGCTATGCCGGAGAAGGTGCGAATTTGTTACGGACGAACTGTCGCTCATGAGATCTGCGTGCACAAAGTATCGATGTTGGACAGTCGGTATGCAATCGCCACGTCCATGCTACGGCCAAAGTAGCTGCTGCAGCTAGCACCATAAATTCGCTTGTTGTGATGCCCGACCTGTCGGGGAAGGTACAGACACTTGACCGCCCGAACCGATCGTAAGCGCGGAAGTGGATTTGATGCATGTGTGTACCGCACGTACTGCCAATTTTGTGTTTTTATTATTAATTTTATTTATTATTTGATCATAATTTATTTTGTGTATAAATAGATTATGGCAATAATACGCCATAATGTTTTTTTATTTAATTTGTCAAAACGTTTCGATATGATTATATACAAGATATTGAAATTATCAAAATATTGACTAAGTTGTTATGTTTGGCAATTTGGCAACACCTGAAATTTGTGATGATGGCGGAAAACAAAGAGAGGTTTGAAAAAAGCATCTTATTCTTGGAAATTCAGCTAAACTATGAAATTATTTTGATATGTGTGTTATGATATTTGTGTTTGATGAATGTGACGTAATTCGAATGAGGTAATGAGATTGAAGTGATCAGATAATGGCTTGCTAAGCGTGTTTTGTTGTGAGCGGTTAAAATGAATGGTCCCAACCATTCGTTTCTGTGTGACTGTAATGTGATTGTGGGAATACTTTCTGATCCAACTGCTCAGCTGATCTTATAAATGTAAATTGTTTGACTTTGCTTTGAGGTATGTACTAACTGACTATATGACATAATGACTAATTGGTATAAACACCTGAAAAGGAGATTGTTTGCTCTGCATCCAATCATGAACTCGCGCTTCAATCATGATCATGTCATCAATTTGTATTCCTTCTCATTGACATTGTCAATCTTATTCTTGTCTTGATTCTGATCAGTCGATCATCGCGTCGATGATGACTATTCTGTGTTCAACTTAGGACTGGAAATGTTGAGATGCATGTGCTTTACTCTTTAGCAGTGACAGTATGTTGCATAAATTGTTATTAAAATGTTAACTTGACTGAGTTGTATGTCGTAATCTGTCAATCGTTGAAAAAATTAGGGCTCAGGTCGATTGTTTTAGAACTCTCTAAATAAAGAGCCCCCATAATTGATTTGGGGGGTCTAACAGAGCTGCCAACTAGTACGGATTTTCCGTAATTGGTACGGAAATTGACAACGATTACGGCAGTATGGAATGCCTTTTTTTTTTTTTTTTTTTTTTTTTTTTTTCCTTTTTTTTTTTTTTCTTTCTCTTTCCCCCCGGATATATCTGATATCTGTCCGTTTTTTTCCAATTGGAATCAGCAGGGCAGTGCCATGTTAGTCGTTAGTCTACAAACCATTGTCAAGATGAAAGCCTTCGGATGTCTGTGTCCATATACAACAACCATTTCTACATTGGTGACCCCGACGTGATTGGCACTACCAGTCTAATCTGCCTATCATTAATTCTCTTACCATTTGTTTATTTGTGATACATGTAAAATACCTACACTTTAGCAATAGATTATCAGGGTTCAATGTGCCATTTTATGTCCGAATCTATAGAATGGGGATTTTTTTTATTTAACCGTTTCACTAAACTTATAGTTCATAGAGCCGTGTAGGAAATTACTGATTTCTTCCCCAAATTACTGATTTTGAGCCTTGAGAGTACTGATTTCATGTTCTAGAGGTTGGCAGCTATGGTCTAAAACAATCGACTTGCACATTTAGTCATTTTGACATACAGGGCCTACTTACAGTTACACATTTGTTTTATCATCTTGACTTATTACGCTTTTTTCTCCACAGTGAACCTCCAACTCCAAGCCTTGAAGAGAGGAAGCCAGAAGAAGGCTCGCAAGAGCCAAGTTCTTCTGACGCTGGTGATAAAAGAGTTGAGAAGGAAAACAAGGTCAAGGAGGAGGACCAAAAGCAAGAACCTGACACACCTGCCCCAACCTTAGAAGAGGACCCAAAGATGGAACCAAAAGAGGAACCAAAAACAGAACCAACATTGGAACCAAAAGTGGAACCAACAGTGGAACCAAAAGAGGAACCAAAAGCGGAAGCAAAAGAGGAACAAAAAACAGAAGAGGAACAAAGTGTTGAACAGGTAGAAGAGCAACCAGAGGCAGAGCCGATGGAAGTCACTGAGAGTGAGAGTCAAGCAGCTGATGTGCAGGTTTGTTGTATTCATTTGTTTACTTTACTATTGAAAGATCTGTAAAAACAAATGATAATCTTAGCAAAATAAACAGAAACTAGAAACAGATTACTAAAAATTCAATTTAAATTAAAAGAAGAAATCCCCCTTGGACTTACAGCTCAACTCAAGTGCTGAAGTGTTGTATGCATTTCTATACAATGCTTTGCGAACAGGTCTACATTATTTGCGGCACAAACATTAGATCAATCGGCCTCAAGGCGCATTGCACATAGAATTGTGACTTCAGTCGACAGAAGCGCGTGTATTTTGGTAACACTAGTCAACCGGAGCGTTCAAAAGGTCCTCTTGTCCTCTTGTTCCCCCTAACCAGCAGGAAACGGTAAAGACAAACACTAAGGAGACAGCCACCACCGAGCCATCCCCAGAAGGAGCCAATGAAGGAGCGACAGAGCAGGAGCAACCAATGGAGAAGGAGGAGGTGGTGGTGATGATGATTTCTTCAAGTTATTTTCTTCTTTTAAATTTAAATCCTTTTCTTCTCATCCCTCTTGTTACCCCTAACTACCAGAAAACGGAAAAGACAAGCTCAGAGGAGACAGCCACCACGGAGCCACCAACAGAGGGAACAACAGATGAAGGAGCAACAGAGCAGGAGCAAGAGCAGGAGCAACCAATGGAGGAGGAGGAGGCAGAGGAGGTGGTGATGATGGACATGGAGAACAAGGAGAACATCTCGGACAACGTGACGTTGTCGGATGCTGACAGTCAGGATAAAGGGGACACGGAGGACAGTGCTGACACCGTCTCGGAAGAGCAGTGCTATTGGTAAGAGTTGGGGTCAAGGTCAACTTGTTTAATACCAAGCCAATGATTCAGGCTTTCATTTTCACCATTTTATATGCATTTTTGTAGGGCCCCTACAAATAGTTATATTTGGCAATGATTTGCCAATCATACATCTTCTTTAAAATTATATTTGCAGATGCTATTTCATTAAATTGTATATATTTGGTACAAGTTTCTTGGGATTTCCTGAGATTTAGTTGATGCCTTTTAATTACCAGGATTTGAGATTATCTCTGACATTTGCAATTTTGCATTAACATTGCTCTATTGTACTGTTTTCATTTCTTTATGTCTACTGTCTTCTTTCCTCTTCATGACGTATGAGGATGTGGAACTGTTACAGTTACAGAGCACTGTTACAGAGCAATACAGTAGTGCTCTTAGTTCAAGAAGTTGATCCATAAGGCCTTACATATTACCTTGGATTTCCTGATATTTAGTTGATTATATCTATCTACCAGTATCGAGATTATACATTTCCATGCAACATTTTACTATTTTCTTCTTTTCATGCCTACTGTTTTATTTTTATTTTTATTTCCTCTTCAGTGGAGGAGGTCGGACATATGAAGATGTGGAATTGCAGTGCTCTCAGTGCATGAAGTGGTTCCATAAGGCCTGCATCAAAACTGTCAATGTCGAGTGAGTATGACAATAATAATAATGATAGGCAGGACTTGCCCTTAATCAAGCCTCCACACTTAACTTTTTTCCTTACTGCCCAGTTCGGGAAAGTGAAATCATTTAACTTTTCAAATTGTACTTGCCCGAATAGAAAGTTTACTTGCCTGCTTACTTCAAGATCGATCGGGCAACCAAACTAGGGCATTTAGGAAGTTGTACTTGCCCGACATCAATTTTGACTTGCCCCAAGCAATGAGGCAAGTGGTGCCTCAGTGGTGACCCTGGTACCAATGGCCACCAAAAATGTTGTTTGGTCACAAGAAACTCTTGTAATGGCCACCATTAATGTAGGATCTACAACATACAAGTCTATGGTTTTATTTTGGCCATTTGAAAGAAAAAAATTAAGAGAGACCTGATTGGTTAGGTTAGTATAGCTCCTAATAGGATACAATGCCATTTCTAAGCACTTTACACTTATCCCGGTCATAGGATACAATGCCAGTTTGTGTGCACCATCTCCACTTCCTGAGGAGCATTCTTTCTATGCAGCTCATAATATACGCTGGGAAAAAACGGGTGCTCAGTGAGATATATTTTCATCCTGGGTTCAAAATTATGATGGGAAATTATAATTCGGCTGTTTTCTGTATTCGTATAATGAAATAAAAACATTCCATTGGTAAGATACTAGACCGGAAAATTAGTGTGGTGCGCTGATGTTCCCATACTTCGTCTCTCCTCAAACTAGTAATTCTGTGCCGTTCATGACCACATACACGTTTACTTGCAAGAACTGCAACACCAGAAATAAATAAAGAAATCTAACTTTAATTTAATACTAGACCTGAAAGATAGTGTCATGTGTTGATTGATTTAGACCTTATAAATAATTCCATACATTCATCTCTCTTCAAACTAGTAACATCTAACTTTAATTTACTAGACCTGAAAGTTAGTGTGGTGCGCTGATCAATTTAATAACTAATTCCATACTATCTTCCCACTCCTCAAACTAGCAACACTGTGCCTTTCATGACCACCTACACATTCACCTGCAAGAAGTGCAACACCAGCAATGTGGAATCATTCAGCAGGAAGGTTGCAAGTAAGTTTAACCCTTTCCCTTTGAGATATGTCAATTCCAATGAATTGGCATTGCTAGGGAGGTGGAGTAGGGATGAGACTGTAGGTCATTCCTACCCTCCAAACAAAATATTTCCTTTGTTCTATAAAGTTACTAGAGGGGTGAAGCAATAGGTCACCCCCCCCCCCCTTTTTAATTCAAAATGATAATCATGATTCAACTATGTATACTAGTATAGAGTAACCACAGAGCAAATCATGTTCCAGTAAAAAATTTGATTAAAATCTTTTGTGGCGAGTTCTTGTAGATAGATATCAGCTAAATCTCATGCAAGCCCATACAATTTTACTAATTATTTCAAATGCTTCATATATTTCAATGTATTAATTTGATAGGTTGTTTACATTTCATGCTGCAGTAATGTTGTAATAATTAAAGTTGTGTGAAATGAACATTATTGTCGAATTTCATTATCAATCCAATTTTCCTAGGAATAAAAAAGTTATCAAAAAGTTGTCTAATATTTAATATCACTATTGTTATCATTATTATCAATCCGATTTTCCTGGGAATAAAAAAGTTATCAAAAAGTTGTCTAATATTTAATATCACTATTGTTATCAATCAGATTTCCGTGAGCTGTGTTACTGCTCCCTGGCCAACCTGCTTGCGAAGAACAAGACGTTAGACCCACCAAAGACGCTCTTCTCAAAGGAGGGCGACCTGATTCCATTCATCGACACTAACTGGGAGCAACTCACACCCATGCCCAGACGAACAACGGTTACTTGGCATGCTACCATCGTCAAGGCCATGGTAATAAATGATTTTGTAATAGCATGATGACAATGTTGTTGATATGGTGGTGGTGGTGGTGATGATGATGTATGACGATGATGATGATGATGATGATGATGATGATGATGATGATGATGATGACAATGGTGACGACGATGATGGTGGTGGAAGTGTTGATGATGATGATGATTATGATGGTGGTAGTTGTGGTGACAATGATGGTGGTGGTGGTGATAAAGATAATCATAAGTATAGTTGGTGATAATGATGTCACTAATGATTTTTACAATGATGATGATGATGATGTTGACAATGGGTGATTTCAAGTATGGTGTTTAAGGCCGGTGTTAGTGTTTATTACACACAAACACCAGTTTGATAAACACTAACACCAGCCCTAAACACCATACTTGAAATCACCCAATGGTGATGAAGGTGTCAAAGATTTTCCTTGATGGTGTTTAATTTCCCATTTCTCCTTAATGAAAGAAAAATATTTGACCAACCTGAGCATATTTTTTCCTCATAAATATTTGTCTTTCAGATGAAAGATGATGACCTGTTTGTCTCCAAGGAGAAGCCAGATGATCCCTCAGAATCTGAGACGGATTATCCCCTCTTTGGATTAATTGATCAGGTGAGAGATTAACCCCTGAATTGCCGAAAAGAACCATGGAAAGGATAACTGAGTCCCCTTAATTTCGAATACAGGTTTATTTTTACAAAAATACACACAGCCTAGGAGCAACTTGGCCCCCAAATTCCCCAAGAGACTCTAAAAATCATAAAGTAGCCCCCATTATATCCTACATGAATGAAATCCTGTTCAGTGATTGGTCTACATAGCGTCATGTGACCAAACATAGTAATGCCCATGGAGAAAAATGTGCTATGCGTGACGTCTTTCATGGAATAGTAAATGCTATTCCATGAATGACGTCATAGACGCCGGGTGATCATATTGAGCCCATAGAGATGCGTGTTATAAAACTTCCCTGCGAGCAGAGGTCTTGTTTTAGCTTGCGAAAGATGCTCGACGAGATTTCTCGAAGAGTTATTTAAAAAGAAATACAGCATATTTTCACCCGTGAATATCAATAAGTTCCAAAGAATATTCTAGAGATGCATTTCATGTATAACGTAGTGGTATTCGAATTTAAAAATTACGACAATGGTGCACATTGTGCATCGTTGTCCTTCTGTGGTCGTGACACTAATTCGTCATTAGAAAATTGGCCGCGGTGTGCACTAGTTTCTCCATACAATTACACGTGTGTAGTAATGTAAAGCAGGTTAATTATTCACTTTGATGCGCACGTTTTGCATTTGGGTGCGCATTAGTTGTTAAGGCGCGTAACCATGAATGGAAAGATAGCGCAATACGCGCTCTGCGCTAGGACTTGCGCAAAGGGGGTCAGTGTCACAAACAGAACATAGTCAGTGCAGTGATGGTTCCATAATCAATGCTTTGTTTTTCTTTATATTTTTCTTTAATTTAATTGAAATCATTTATTTTTGCGATGATTATGATTATGCGAAGGATATAAAACAAATATATCTTGCACTATTTCGAGCCACTAGTGAAATTATGGATTCCTCGGTGACAGAAAAAGCACTATGTTCTTCGGGTCTACGACCCTCAGAACATAGTGCTTTTCCTGTCACCTCGGAATCCATAATTTCAACTAGAGGCTCTCAGTGCATGGTATATTTGTTTACTATTTCTTGTAGTATATTTTGTGAAACAATTGTCAGTGTTTGTTTATTCAATGTAAGTGTCCTGGAAAATAGCCCCTTAAAATAAAATTGTATTGAGAGCACTTGCCACCCTTCCACCCCCCCCCCCCCCCCCCACCCAACCCCCAATTTCTTCCCTACTTCACTACCCCCATCCAATAAATTTCCTTTTGGGCATGAAAATGGTCCCCTTATAGTAAACCTTGGCACCTTTCCCCCCTCCCCCCCCCCCCCCCCACAAACTGCATTGACTCTGGCTATGCCAATATTGTAAAATATTTCCCTCTTTGGGGAAATGATTGATGATCTATTTTTAGTTTCGCTTTCATGAACACTTTCCACTGTTTGTATGAGAAATGTCATAATGATTTGCAGACTCTGAACTGTCAATAAATGACTCATGCCTCAAAACGTAGACCCTCAGTGGCGTAGCATGGTCAGACTGATTGGGGTGAGGGGGGGGGGGGGGGGGCGGGCACGCAAATTATTAGAGGGCACACTGTAATTCGTTTATTTTATAAAGGATTTACCCACTTATGAATGTTATTGTTTTGTCAAATCATTGTAAGGGGGGGGGGGGGGCACGTAACCCTCATTCCCCCCCCAATAACTATGCTACTGCGTGACTGTTTGATGACATTACAAGATGCACGTAGCCCAAAAGTTCAACTAATCAATTCACAGACTTCTGTAACTTGGACTAACATAAAAACAACAGTGACAAAGAAAAAACAAACAATATTGGACTTTGGATCGTGATAACTAAGCACCGTCAGCAAAGTTCATGGCCTTGTTCTAATTCATTCTTTATCACAGTGTTCTGAAGTACATACACATGAAGGATTAGGATGGGACTTGTGGAAGTAAGCTACAAAATATTTATGACAATTTTGCTATACAGTCAAACCTGTGTATATTGACCGCCAAAGGAAAACATGGAAAGTGACCACTGTAGACAGGTGACCTCTATTTCATAACATTGTTTTCCCCCTACAGGGGATACTTTTGGCGGACACTGTAGGCATATTTGCTGATGTCATATACAGGGATCCGCTAAGACAGGTTTGATAGTACTATTTCTCATTTTCTCTTATCTCTCTTTCATGCATTTCTCCTTCTCTTATTAATTTTTTTATTTGCCCGTTTCTTTTTTGACTCATTCCAGGATTTATCCAAGATCAGTCCGTACTCTGAGGGAGCCAAGCAGGGCAGCAATCTCAGACTGGATAGCTCGCAGAAACTCGGCACATCTCTCAACAGCTCCGTCAATGGTGAGTGTTTCTTTTAAAGGGATATTCATGCTTTAGAATGGCATTTTAAAGGGATCTAGTAACTTTGTTGACAAGAGCAAAAAGTGATGATTGGTTGATAAAATGTGTATGTTTGTGATCTTATATGTGCACTGAGTAATGTGTTTAAATTTCATGTTAAATGGACTTTATATGGCCAAGTAGTGAACACAAATGCAAAGTGATATTTTCAAACTCATTGCACTGACTTTGTACACAGTTATAACTTTCCAGTGGATAATTAAAAATCTGAACACTTCAATCGTAAATATCTAATTAATAAAAGGGAATTTTGAAATCAAAAACTCGTTCCATGCTTCTGTTGGTTAATGCGAATACAACAAGGTATGAGAGAACCCCTAGAGTACGAAGTAAGTTTTGTGGATTTGGACAATGTTACTAGATCCCTTTAATGCTATTTGAAATTATTGAAGAATATGGTGTATGGGTCAAATACATCACGGTAGAGTACTGCCAAAATCAAATCATCTTCAGAGGGTTAATCTTTTGTTCACAATAGGGTCATTCCATGTCAAATCACCCAATGGATTTCATCGCACCCCCTCCGAATTTGCTAATATTTGGTATGTATGATATTTCAACCTTTTAAAGCTCAAATATTTAATTTTTAGCCCAATCCGCCCAACGGTTTTGGCGCTATGGTCGATTCTTATGGGGGAGTTTTGTAAGAAATGGGCGTTGGCACCATTTTTCAAATGGCAATTGTCCGTTAACCGTTGGGTCAATTTATGTTGTGATGGTGTCATTGGACTGGGGATGTTATATGCAATCCATTTATGCCATTTGTTTTCATGCATGAGCGAGTTTGGATACGATAACCTTTGACCTTAGTCTTTGACCTTCCGTTTTACCTCGTGGATCAAATAATTTTGAGAATTTTTTTGGCTTAAAGGGGAATTCCACCCCAGAAATGTGATGTTTGCTATCAAATGAAGTGAATATGAAGAATCATGATCGAAAATCTGAGTCAAAACGGTGGAGCAATAAAAAAGTTATGACAGGATGAACTTTGCTCCGATTTTTAGTATCGTTCGCAATTGCTATCGATCGTGACGTCACTTGCGAGCTGCAGCCATTTTGACTTCTACATGGAAATTTTTAAAAAATTAAATTTTCTTAATAACAAAGCAAACTTATGAGCTTACAAATTCCAAAGAGGTTGGCCCATCGATATTATTCTATGAATTCGTGAAAACAAGCAGAGAAAAATTAATTTTTAGCAACGAAAATGAGAAATAAGTGTATTTTCATGTACTAAAGGCATGGCGAGTTGCTCGTCAATGATGTTGCATATGGCGGCAATTTTGAAACGATCGCTCATTACTACATGATGTTCAAATCGGTATAACTCCCGTGTTTCTTGTCCGATTTTGATCAAATTTTCACCAATTATGCCTCTTATTCTGCTTATTCAAATAACGAATGGTTTTATCAGGCCCGGACTACCCCTTTAAATGTTGTCTTGATATAATTTCTACAACATATGAAAGAATTGGAGATATATTATTTCTTGTTTTTTCTACAGCCTTGTTTTAAGTTTGAAAATTTCATGTAAAATTGAATTATTTTAGACCTACACCCATGTCCAAGAATTCTATAGGGGTGTATTATATGAAAAAGACCTATTCAAAGTCATGATTAGAGGCCTATTCACACCCTGGCTTACCACAGTTAAATAGACCTGCTAATACCCATACAATAGAAATCCAGACAAATGGCATCTATTGATGTTGCAATGATACCACATGTTTCTAACCTGACAAGGGCCCTGGGCAGAATCAATTGTGAGCCAGATCAAATGTTCTTAATGCACACATCTGATTGGTTGAAATGCAGAAAATGTCTCCCTCTGCAACAGGGCCTAGGTGTAGTTCTTTTCTTGAATACAATCTTTCAAGTTCAAGTTCAAAATGCAAACTTGTACATCAATCATGAAAGCAAATATCTACAGGTATCCATTTTCAATGAATTTCATGTTTCTATGCAACATTTTATGCAATTAAGTTACATGATTTGCAATCTGTAAAAATTCAAACCTGATTCTTTCCAACTAAACTGAACACAAAAAGTAACTACCCCCTAGACAACTGCTCATAATTTCATAACCAATAATTGTTTCAATATGTCATTTTACCACAATAAATATACAGTTGTTTTGTGTGAAAATCAAACGGCATTGTTTCACAAACCATCAATGATGCATTAAGCCATACGTATGTGCTGTTTCACAAAAAATGTGCAAGTTCTTGTGACTTTTGAAATTGGGTCATTTGTCTTTAATCTGTGCTCATTCAGCCATCTCTCATTTCCACACATAATGTACAAAACAACTGTAGAAATATTGTAGTAAGATGACATCTTGAAACAATTATTGGTTATGAAATTATGAGCAGTTGTCTAGGGGGTAGTTACTTTTTGTGTTTGAATTTTTACAGATTGCAAATCATGTAACTATTGCATATTATTGCAAACTATTGCAATTTATGTTGCATAGAAACATGAAATTCATTGAAAATGGATACCTGTAGATATTTGCTTTCATGATTGATGTACAAGTTTGCATTTTGAACTTGAACTTGAAAGATTGTATTCAAGAAAAGAACTACACCTAGGCCCTGTTGCAGAGGGAGACATTTTCTGCATTTCAACCAATCAGATGTGTGCATTAAGAACATTTGATCTGGCTCACAATTGATTCTGCCCAGGGCCCTTGTCAGGTTAGAAACATGTGGTATCATTGCAACATCAATAGATGCCATTTGTCTGGATTTCTATTGTATGGGTATTAGCAGGTCTATTTAACTGTGGTAAGCCAGGGTGTGAATAGGCCTCTAATCATGACTTTGAATAGGTCTTTTTCATATAATACACCCCTATAGAATTCTTGGACATGGGTGTAGGTCTAAAATAATTCAATTTTACATGAAATTTTCAAACTTAAAACAAGGCTGTAGAAAAAACAAGAAATAATATATCTCCAATTCTTTCATATGTTGTAGAAATTATATCAAGACAACATTTAAGCCAAAAAAAATCTCAAAATTATTTGATCCACGAGGTAAAACGGAAGGTCAAAGACTAAGGTCAAAGGTTATCGTATCCAAACTCGCTCATGCATGAAAACAAATGGCATAAATGGATTGCATATAACATCCCCAGTCCAATGACACCATCACAACATAAAATTGACCCAACGGTTAACGGACAATTGCCATTTGCAAAATGGTGCCAACGCCCATTTCTTACAAAACTCCCCCATAAGAATCGACCATAGCGCCAAAACCGTTGGGCGGATTGGGCTAAAAATTAAATATTTGAGCTTTAAAAGGTTGAAATATCATATATACCAAATATTAGCAAATTCGGAGGGGGTGCGATGAAAATTTTCACTTTTTTTGGGTGATTTGACATGGAATGACCCAATACATGTATTTAAAGTATGAGCACTAGTACTTTTAATAAGCATTAATTCCAAAATTGTTTAATGTTTGTTTAGTAAATTCATCAGCTGAAATTTTTTTTTGTTTATTTAATCATCAGGCAACTCGGGGCTATCCTCATCCTCGAGTCGGATCAGCCGCAGCGCCAAGCGGAAGGGCATCGAGAACACGCAGGGACTGACGTCCAGCAAGAGGACCCGGGGGGAAGTTTCCGCCTTCCAGAAGCTGCCCCCTCACGGCTACCCCCTGGAGCACCCCTTCAACAAGGACGGGTACCGCTACATCCTGACGGAGCCCGACCCCCACGCCCCGAGTAGCGCCTTCGAGGAGGACCAGTGGATCGGGAAACCGATTCCCGCCCATCTCTACCGCATGGCCATCGGCAAAGATGTGCTACTGGCGCTTCACGACAGAGGTACTTGCGCTTTTGTTGCTAATTTGTGACCAGCTCTGTCACTTTGGGTAATTCATCGGGAATATCAAAATTGAGATTTTTAGTGTTTTGAATTCTCTAGGATGTCAGCTTTAAAATGATATATAACTTGATAAGTATGAGTTTCTTGAAGGCTAGAAAAATGCAAATTAATAACTTGGACCAGAGCCCCGTGATTTGTCAAACAACGGAGAAAATCGCTTCTAAAGTTTTGCATCCATTCAGAAAAGCATTCTCACACACCGAGCGAGAAGTTGAACGGTTCGCTTTCACCTTTCCGCTTTTCGTAATCGATCGGCAAACGAAATAATGCATGCGCAGTTATACTGTTATTCATTGGCTAATCAGCAACGCTTTCGCCGGTATTACGTAATTGTACAAAGCCTCAGCCCTAAGTCTCAGTTGATCAACATACTAGTCCATGTGCTGCCCTTTGATGTGCATGTATTACAACCGCGGTGTATTATGTATGTACGTACCGCCATAAACCACCGAATCATATTCACCGTACCGCCGCTGTGCCACCGGTAGACAAAAGAAAAGCGCAGTTTGATACCGTATGATATGGTACGCTGCACACGCACACTGTACACTTGCGGCATGCCCAGCGCGATTCAATGCGGTACCCATAGAATTATAAACAAACCAACCACACGTTTACTATACAGTAAGTTAAATGCCGCGCACGCTTCCCGGAAATGTACAACACACGGACAATACAACTCTATTCAGGTTAGTCTGACCAATCACTGTACAGCTACAGTGCTTTCCTCTTGCAGCTCGCCGCGGCGGTACCGTACGGTCGAATCACACACACATAGCTGGCGCGTTCGTTTCACAATCGATCATGATCAGCCAGCATGGATTTACTGAGTTTCTGGTCCAAACCGAAATGAAGGTTGCTTAGAAAAATCATTATTTACGGCATAAATAATTCGATTAAGGACCTGAAATTTTCAGAGAATGTAGATGAAACATGTAATTATCAAATCCCATATAGTTAAAAATTTCAGCCAAAGACAATATTTTATGATTTTGAGGCTCTAAGTACTTAAGACCCATCGTGACTTTACACCCATTCTCTGGCAGCCGGTCTCATTTGGACTAATCAAGTATAAATTAGCTACACTACTTAGTTTTGTGTACCCTGGTTAGCTACACTCCCTTGCTCTTAATCTGTTAAGATGTTTGGCTTAGGGTTACACATGTATAAGACAAATCAATTCTATTTTGTCATCACTTTACATTATCTATTTCTATTTTCCTTCTAGCTCCTCAATTGAAAATCACAGAGGACCGTCTGTCGGTGACCGGTCACCGTGGGTACTGTACGATACGAGCGTCGCACGGGATCAGTCGCGGTTCCTGGTACTTTGAGATAACCGTAGACCAGCTTCCAGACGACAGTGCTACAAGACTTGGGTGGTCGCAGCCCCTGGGTAAGTTTGGAGAATTCTCTTGTGCCCTCTATTACTGATTAGGTTAGTTCCATGCCCATGGGCCACTTGGAAGGAATGCAGCCCCTGGGTAAGTTGAGAGAATGCTCTTGTGCCCTCCAGCAAAAATAAATACACAGGGGTAAATGGCGATTTGAAACTTCAACCTTTGAAATCGCCCCTGTGAGGCAAAACATGAGGGCAAACAAAATAGCCCTCGCTGCGTATATCACATCTTAGTTGATCCCAAGCCTGCAAAATTTTCTTTTCTTTGACCAAGAATGTTTGTTGTTTTCAGTATATGATGAGATGTTTATTACATTTTATTACGATGTATGAGAACAAAAAATAACGAAGTGAAAGTCATATATAGCTGCTGTGAGCATTTTCGAAAGCCCTCATGAAAAAAATCTGTTTACCCTGGTACCCACTGTACTAAAAGATTAGTCACATGTTCATTGGCCACTTGCAACAAATATTTTCTAATATATATGCACAGATATAACATTGGGGGATTAATTGATTTTAACAATAATGCTTTCTTCCATTGTCTTTTTTCAGGCAATCTGCAAGCGCCACTAGGCTACGATAAGTTCTCCTACTCCTGGCGGAGCCGGAAGGGGACGCGCTTTCACGAGAGCAGGGGCAAGCACTACAGCTAGGGGTATGAGGATATGTACACAAAAATATGGTTTGGGCTGACTGGTCAATTGATTCTTATCTTTGTTGGCTTTTTCAGGCAATCTGCAAGCGCCACTAGGCTACGATAAGTTCTCCTACTCCTGGCGGAGCCGGAAGGGGACGCGCTTCCATGAAAGCAGGGGCAAACACTATAACGAGGGGTTCGGGGATCTTTTCCAAAATGCAAATATATAGTATTTGCTGATTGATTACTTAATTTTAAAATTAATGCTTTCTTCCGTGTTTTTTTTTCCAGGCAATCTGCAAGCGCCACTAGGCTATGATAAGTTCTCCTACTCCTGGCGGAGCCGGAAGGGGACGCGCTTTCACGAGAGCAGGGGCAAGCACTATAGCGAGGGGTACGGAGAGGGAGACACGTTGGGCTTCTTCATCCAACTACCGGAGAAGTCTGAGAGCGATGCCCTTGTCCCACCAACCTACAAAGACAGGGTAGGAATTCATTTTCGAAAGACGACTTTATCCACATTTATGTTTCATTTATGATCTTGAACCAGCAAAATTACCTTGGCTTGTTTCAAAGAGGGTTCTTGGACTTCCAGATTCAAGAATTCAATAACATTTGAGAAAGCTTAATTTTACTTACATAGAAGGGGTTAATTTCTGACATTACATTATCATGATCATCAAATTGATCAAGTTGAAGAGTCATCTTTACATGTTTTTCTTTATCGGAAATAATATCGCTAATGATATTCGCTTGTCTCGCAATGTAAAACTAGGAATCTAAACGATCACGACGTTTCGTATGCTACTGCAATACTTTGTCAAATGATAATATCGAATGTAGACACTCGGCTTTTTATGCTCTACCGTGGCTCCAAACATCACAATCTCGCATGAGCGATTGCGTTCCTGATAGGTCAACAACGGAACCCGCTGATTGGCCGGTGCACACGGGCAAACAACCAATCAACGGAACACTGGATCGGCCCGCCTAACGAAACAGCGTACGATACGTCGCCACGACACTACCCCGAACAACCGGCCCACAACGGTTGATGCCAAACCCACGGCAGAACCCCCCTAGCCACCTTCTCGCTACAACGCTCATATCTACGTATCAATTTCAGGGCAGGGTGCCCGTATGTTCAATCAATAATAGTAAATATATAATCCATTGCGGATATAGTATCGGAAATAATATCGCTAATGATATTCGCTTGTCTCGCAATGTAAAACTAGGAATCTAAACGATCACGACGTTTCGTATGCTACTGCAATACTTTGTCAAATGATAATATCGAATGTAGACACTCGGCTTTTTATGCTCTACCGTGGCTCCAAACATCACAATCTCGCATGAGCGATTGCGTTCCTGATAGGTCAACAACGGAACCCGCTGATTGGCCGGTGCACACGGGCAAACAACCAATCAACAGAACACTGGATCGGCCCGCCTAACGAAACAGCGGCCAATCAGCGGGTTCCGTTGTTGACCTATCAGGAACGCAATCGCTCATGCGAGATTGTGATGTTTGGAGCCACGGTAGAGCATAAAAAGCCGAGTGTCTACATTCGATATTATCATTTGACAAAGTATTGCAGTAGCATACGAAACGTCGTGATCGTTTAGATTCCTAGTTTTACATTGCGAGACAAGCGAATATCATTAGCGATATTATTTCCGATACTATATCCGCAATGGATTATATATTTACTATTATGTTTTTCTTTGTTTGGAAAGCTTAATTTTACTTACATCAACTAGACATAATGTAACATTATCCTAATTGTTTACTTCCAGGCCCTGATCAAGTTCAAGAGTCATCTGTACTTTGAGGAGAAGGATCAACCCACAGAGGCTGAGAAGGCACTCGTACCTACCACAGGCACCAAGGTAATCATACGGTCTATTTTATTTGTATACCTCTGCAACGAAGTAGCCAGAGGCATTATTTGTATATAGAATGCTAATGTTAAAGGCAAATGCCAGTAGTGGATAAACACCCCACACACATTACTCTTATTACCAATCATGTGAAAGAATATGTTTTTACTAATACGGGATGATACAAATTTGGCCTGGAAACCGCCTACTAATTGGTATATTTGGTAAATTATAAAACTCATTTACTGTAAATTGATATCTGCATGCTAATCCAATGGCAAATGCGGCACATGGTTTGGCACGAGCATATAGATGTGGGCCAGCGTAGATGGGCCAAAATGACGGTGAATAGAGGCTAAATGTCAGTGGCTTTCATAAACGTTTAACTGATATTTCTGCATTTAACGATACTAAGGTTCAGATTTTTCCACACACACCCCTTTTTATGCTATTTCAACAATACTAATCAATTAGTTTGGCCAATAAAGTTATTTCCGATAATTTTCCCAAAACGAGCATTTGGCTTTAACAATAGCCCACCATATAAGTAAGACAGAATTATGTGCTTTATTAATATATATTTTTATCTGATTTAAATGTGACCGGCTATACATGCATATGACATATCTAGCAAAAGCTCTACTTTAACGTGGTACCCGATATATCGAGGTAATTTCACAGGTCCCGGTTCTTTGTATTTGACTATTTTTAAGCCCTAATAGAATGAGATATGTCATATAACAAGGTACATTCAGTGAGCCCAAGGTGCTCGTTATAATGAGGTTTGACTGTACAGTCAAACCTTTCTTGGTGGCCACCTGTCTATAGCAAAAACCTGTCTATAGTGGCTACCAAAAGAGATCCGCTACAGAGATAAACAATGTTAGGGAACCTGTCTATAGAGGTCCCCTTTCTGTCTTCATGTCCCTCTTGTGACTGTGTGAGAAGTATTTATCTAGATAATAAAGAGTCACATGTTAAAATTACCATCTGTTCCTATATTTTCATCTCCTAACAGATTGTATTCTACAAGAATGGGGAGAGCCAAGGTGTAGCGTATGAAGATGTGTATGAAGGGTCGTACCACCCAGCCGTATCGCTGTACAAGCAGAGCACAGTAAGTCTAGTCAACATTTATGCATTATATACAATCTTTTAATGTGTTTTTGCCTATTTTTTTGTATAATTTAACTTTTTTATGTTTTTGTTATGTATTATAGATCTTATTCATGTTATACAGGGTGGCCCCCAAAAAACGGAACGGGGCACTTCCCAAAATATAATACCACAATGTTTATGTTCATCGGATAGGGTGTCCTTTCTAATGAAAAACGATACCAAGAACAGTAATTTTGGTCAGGTCGTTTTTGTTTAAGGACGCAGTGAGTGAGACCATGTCAGGTGCCGATTTATGTCGATTCCGACCTAGTCAATGCCAGTTTAACCGCACTCCTTGCCCATAATACCATTCAGCAACCATGCCCATTCTCTCGGCACACGGCTGAGTGCACACTAACAACAGTGCGCGATGCTCAAGCGCTGGCTCAATACAAATTTACAAAAAAGAGGACCTGACATGGTGTCACTCACAGCGCCCTAAAACAAAAACTACATGACCTAATTGACTGTTCTTGGTATCGTTGTTCATTTGAAAAGACACTCTATCCGATGGACATAATACATTTGTTACTATATTTTGGGATGTGCCCCGTTCCGTTTTTTTTGGGCCACCCTGTATTGTGAATTGCATTTAGCATGCGATTTTGTGAACCCATGACGAATTTCCATTTCGGACAAATAGATTTGTTTTGATTTCTGGTTGAAAATGTTAGTGATAACGTGCGCTATATAAGTAGCCACCATTATTATTATTATTATTATGAAGCAAATTGAAAATTAAAGATATTTATAATTGATAGGTCAGACATACCACCCAGCTATACTGCTGTACAAGCAAAGTTACTTGCATTTTGGTTCTAGTTCTTGAAAATATTAACTCATAGCGTGATGCAAATAATCTAAGTCAATGTACAATACTAGTAGTAAATCCATGTGTTGTTCTTTTATCATTTGTTTCTGTAGGTCAGAATCAACTTTGGTCCGGACTTCAAGTACCCTCCAAAAGACCAGCCCAACTACAGACCCGTCAGTGATCTGGGCTACCTCACGGCAGTAGAACAGACCTTGTCGGATATCCTCTTCCTCGTGGAACATGAAAAGGACTACGAACTTGCAGCGAGGGGAGTCCTTATTGACATCTAAAAGACTGAAATCTGATATACAAAACCTTGTTTTATAAGGAATTGTATAAGGGTATCAAACTTCCACTTGATTTACAATTTTCATGGACATGCATAAACATTTTACATATATGTATTATCTTGTGGAACATGAAAAGGACTATGAACTCGCAGCAAGGGGAGCCCTTATTGACATTTGAAAGACTTTGGGTTTCCAGCTTTCACATGATTTTACCATTCGGTTGCCTTACCTTAAAAGTATGGGTAATAACTCACATTGATCCTATTTCTTGTGAACATGAAAATGACTACGAACTTCCAGCGAGGGGAGTCCTTATTGACATTTGAATGACTTATCTGTTCTGTGAAAAACATAGGGTTTTTTGCCATGACCATAGATATTTACCATGGTAATTAGGATCATTGGCTCTAACTCATCGATGTCAATATGCTAGAATAATATAAAGCCCAAAATAATGTGGCAGTGCACAGTTGCCTCTCACATACTTGTAAGGGATCATCCAAGCATATCTAGACATCAGTGGAACTAGGGCTGGTCCTAGGTCATGATCCAGCTCTCGCCCCCAACTTTCACATGATTTTACCATTCCGTTGCCTTAGCTTATAAGTATGGGAAATAACTCTGATTTTTTCTTTTTCTTATGGAACACTGAACTGGTTTGATGAGGTTGCTGCTGTGATAATGATAATATGCGCGCAATCAGAATGACCAAATTATGAGTATGTTTTGCAGGTGCCCGAGTGGTGGTGGAACTTTGGCCGGGGGAAGAATTTGGCTAACACAAAATCATTACCTTTGTGGGAGTGTTGAGTACATTGGTTCGGGTCTCCATCTTTCAATACGAGGGTCGTGGGTTCGATTCCTAACCGGGGGCAAGTGTGACTGCAACCGCAAATAATCTACAAGGCTTCCCTACTTTGAATCATGTCATATTTGATAAGTTTTAATGTCTGTTACTGTAACAGTTTTGGTAACTCTGATTTAGTGCTTTATCCAAAATAAGAATTATGGTGACGATTTCTGGTCATTTGCTGCTTTTTTTTCCAAGAACAACGTGAATATTTGAATGTTGCAAAACACTTTTTGCACTGTGTGGTGCTGGACCATTCACATACTGGTGAGATATTCCAATCAGATTTGTTAATTTAACCTTTGGATAATCTGTTGATTAGTTGAAAAATGCTGCAAAATCATGTTATAGATGGCATAATTTAACCTAGCCTTATCTAGCAAAAAAATCAGGCTTCCTTTTTTGATAAGTAGAGTAGGGTTGATTAAAAAACTTGATATACATTCAAACCCGTTTATATTAACCCGTTCCCTTTGAGATTCTGAAATCCCCATAGACATTGTACATGGCCCACCTGGTTCTCGTAAGCAACAAGTTAACCATCAAAGGGAACAGTGACAGTGACAAAGCATGGTCTTTGTGTTTCTGTATTTTGTTTGTATATTTGTACCCTTGTGTTATTTTTTGTTTTTGTCAAATCATTCTGATTGTTCAAGCAAAATTTTAATTTGTTTCTATAAAAAACAACCATTAAAGTCTTATTGCAAATAAACAAATAATAAATTGTACCTTCAGACTAGCTTCAAGCACAAATTGTTATGTAATATAAAAATGTATATTATGTGTACATACTTACTGTGGTGTTTGATAATAAAATATGATAATTATAACAAATATATTGTTCATTGTTGTGCATTGGTGTAATTTAGTTCCACATCATCATGTCCCCCCTCCCCCCCCCCCCCCCCCCCAACAAAAAAAACAACATCAAACAAAGATACACATATATACAAAGATCTTTTCTCTTGTTTATTATAGCATTTATATTATTACATATATGTTACCATAGTCAGATATTGAACCAACATATTACATGTTTTCTTAATGGAATTTATGCAGCAAATGATGAATCAATTCTGGTTTATGTTTCAATGGTACTAATGAACAAACTCATTCCTGTATTTCTAAAAAAATATTAGAATGATGGTCCATTGGTTATTGCTTTGAAGCAAATGTGGGGGGGGGGGGGGGGGGTGGGAGAAGGGGGAGTCTTCTAGCCACCATTATCCCCACATGCAATATATTACTGAAGTATAATAACCTCTGTTCTATTGACCCAGGGTGCCCCCCTAAATATAGCTTGAAGTGGCCACATCATCACCCCAGGGGTCCCTGTGTTTGATTTTAGCTAATCCATAATGGTTGAAGTTTTTATATTTTTACAAACAATTTGTAACATTATGATATACAGATAAATATACAGATCTAGATGTAGATTATTGGATATAGATTGAATATTTAATAGTATTTTCATGATTCAGTTTGTGTACTAGATTTCATGATTTCTTTCTGTAAAGAAACATCAGAAACGAGCAGTTTGGTCAGTCATCCTTCCTTTCCAGTTTCATCAATTCAGTATTTTTAAGTTTCAGCAGTTCCTCCACATCATCGTCTTTCCTCTCTGCTGTTGATGCTTCACTGCAAGTCGATTCGACCACGATGCCTTCGCGTACCAACGCGTCCCGTATTGTTCGTGTATCGCCTCTCGCCAGCCGTACGCTCAGCCGTAGATCCCGCAGCTCCGATTTCACATCATCGTACACCAGCCGCTTGACGTGCGTCAGCGATGCGCTGAGGGAATCCAGCCGGCCTAGCGCTGCCTCCAGTCGCCGCTCGCACTCGTTCAGTCGCAGGATGGAGTCGCGCAGCTGGTTGTCGTGCGAAGCGGACATCTTTGAGAAGAAGACGAGGTTGCGTTCCATGACGCGCAACTCCGTCGTGTGCGCATCGAGGCGCTTCGTCGCGTCGGCCGCCTGCGCGCTCGCCTCCCTCAGGATCTTGTCCATGGTGCGCTGGTTCTGCCCCTGCTTGACGAGCTCGAAGGCGCAGTCCTCCGCGTCCTCCTTCACGTTCTTGACCTGGTTCCGGACGCGCTGGAGAACGACGGCCACCTCGCGGACTGTCCTCGCTAGCGTTGGGTCAGAAAACACCTTGCAACGATCAGACAGAATTATTTTTAATTTATAAAATCTATAATATTATATAGAAGAAAACTGCTATAAGAATAATGGGTTTGCATCTTTGCATTATGTTTGTTTACTACGTTTTTTATAAGGCTGATAAAAAGCCACTTATCCAAAAACAACTTCCAAAAACAACATTTATGTGAATTTTCTTACGTAATTTTGTAGTCATCTTCGTTATAAATATATTATAGAGAGATGATGAATTACAAATTATCAATCAAACTGGCTTTCATTCAAATGGAGTGATTCTTTTATGGAATATTTATACAAGAAACCTCTTAAAGGGTAAAAGAGAGATTGCATTGTGCTTATTGTGTTATATTACTGGTAAAAAGTCCTTTCCAAACAACAATGTACACTTCATCTTCGTTATTAAAAGTAAAAGCTACATTGCAAATGCCTTCAAAATGAAGCAAATTTTATATATTTATATAAACTAAACTTTTTAAACAAAACTAATACCAAAGTCAAGTGACATCTACAAGAGCAAACAAATACAAGTAAAAAAAAAAAAAAACGGGGCTGAGTACCTGAATGGTCACTTTTCCAAAATAAATTACACCTGTTTTTAAAAATAAATTATGGCTATAATTAGTAATAAAATGATTTTGTTTATTTATTTAAATGGAGCGATGTTCACAAAGTAACTATGTACACCAAAGCTAAATAAGTAAACATCTAGAAGAGCAAAACAAAAACAAAAAAACGGGGCGGTGTACCTGAATGGTGGACGGGCTAACCGTCTGGTAACCGCCGTCCTTTCCTCCCTCACGCCCGGCGTCGCCTGGCACCACATGCGGCCGCCTCACTCCGTTATGATGACCCGCCCCTCCTCCGGTCCCAGGGCCGTTACCTCCACCTGCTGCAACCCCACCCCCTCCTTCTCCTCCCCCTCCTCCTTTTCCACCTCCTCCACCGCCTCCGCCTTTTGAATGATTACCACCTCTCCCTGCACTATTCGCGCCGTTTTTCTGCATCATTTGCGCGCCAATTCTCTTCCCGCCTTTCTCTGAAGAATTCGCGACAGACGTTTTGCCGTCTTTCTTGCCTCCTCTATCTCTGTTCCCATGGTGACACATTTGGCGTCGCGAGTCAAGTCCGAGGATGCTCGGAACGCCGGGGCGGTTGAAGAGAAGGATGAGGGGTCGACATCGACCGGCGAAGATCGGTTTGATGAGGGTGTGGAGGATAGACTTCGATGCCGACATCGTGCTCGCCGGTTGGTGACGCACAGAACGGAGGAAACGAGAGCTGATGAACATTGCTGTTTTCTTTATAGCAGAGAAGCCTAATTGTATAAACAAATAAGTCACACAAAAAAGACTGTCAACTGAATAAACATCCAAACACCATAACTTTATATAATTAAAAAATCATTCTTCATATCAACAGCGCATTTTGATCTGATCAGAGAGGATTGATTTGACCGATGATCAATCTACTCAATAAATTCACCAGATATTTCTTTTTTTCTCAAAAGCACCATATTTATATCAATGAAAGAGTTCAGATTAAAACAGAAACCTTCTGACGAGGCGAAAGTATAACCAAAGAGATCGATAATGCATGACATCGAATGAGATCGTGGAGTTATTAAAGTCGGGTAGCAAATAGGAAACGAAGAAAACGAGTTAAAGATTATGGGCAATTTAAACAAAGCGCCCTTCTAAAAATACTTTAAAAAAATGTCTTTATCTCAAAGTCGATGGGAAGTCCTAAAAGCAAATTCTTTAAAACCTAAGAAAATCTTAATCAACATCATAGGCTGTTTTAGGTGGGGACTGAATTTTGAAAACGGTCATACTATCCCGGCAAAGAGCATCTGAACTTCGGGCAATTCCGCAATTTATGTCATATTCGGGCAAAATAATGTCATATTCGTGCATACTCGTATCATATATTCGGGCAAAATCATAGTATTCAGGCCAAAATGTCTCATTCGGGCATAATCGTATTATTTGTTTGACTAATATCGTTTTCATGGCATAAACGAGGCGATGACCTTATTTTTTTGTTAGCTTGTCCGGTGAAAAGACAGGAAAGATAAGGCGGGCAAAAGATCTCGGCTCCCCTCCCCCCCCCCCCCCCCCCCCCCTTCCCCCAGTAGAAAACCATTATTATTATAGAAGAAAAACGTGCCCCAACGCCTATGACCACCGTGATATAGCTGCCAAAAATGCCGTTTTCATGTTTTGTTTCTAAATCTGTGATAGCTCTGACTTAAATTAGGGATACCAAATGTGAAGATTTGTTGAATAAAAAGAATAAAAATGCGAATATTTTCCAATATAACAACCAAAGAGATACCACGCAAACATGTTAAAGTTATGCCGAATCTAATTTGTATTGAGTAAAAAATCGTTTGACATTTATAATGATAATAATAATTCTAAGCAACTACGTTCCATTTAGTTAAGTCATACCAATAATATATATTCATACCTTTCCGATATATGCTTATATGGTAGAATCAGACTCAGGAACTCCAAAATTAAAACTCGACAAAAAATTAGGAAGTTGTAAGTTGCCTTTCCTGATCCTGTGAGCGCAATGGCTTATCAACGGATCATGACGCATTTTCTTTGCCATGTTTTAATTTTCGCGCAAACAAAATTGGCGCGCGTTTACACGGGGGAAGCTGCTGATTGGACTGCCAGAGTTTCACAGGGCTGGTCACGTGCATATATCACGTGGTACGTAATATATGCCCTGCTAGCTAGGCGCCACTGCAATAGCACTTGACTTTACATAATTATCTCTGCAAGGCGCTGCTAGTATACTTCTTGGGTAAAGCTAAACGAGGGGTTTTTTTTCTTCTAAAGCTTCTACTCGGGAATTCATAATTGCTGCACAAATTAATCTCTGTGCCTGCGTCAGTCATGTTTACTTATATAGATGTATAAATGTATAGCTAAAAGTTTCATCGTTTGCCTATACGTTTTTTGTAATACTTTTTATTAATGTTATTGTTGGATTTATTCATTCATCTGTTAATTGTTATTCTTCTTATTATTATTTATTCGACCAAATAGCATAATACGAGATAGATAGATAGATAAATGGTATTTATTGCTTCATGAATGGCAGTTTCACAACTGAATTGCACATGAGTTACATTGTAAAAATCACAGAACATTAAGCATAAGATAATAAAAATGTGTCTTGTTACTATTGCCTAAATACCATTAAACAGTTAAAAAACAGTTAATGAACATAATTATTAAAAGAAAATGTATAAGTACAATTATATACTACCATATAGACTGAACAAAGTATTAAACAGTTCTTTATATTACAATGTTGCATTTGAGGGTATAGTGGGAAAATAATCAAAGATAGCAGCAAGAGCAGTGGTATGAACAATTGAAAAGCAGAAAGGGAAAGAGAAATGATAGGTGAGAAAGAGAGATAACATGTATTCATTGCTCGAGCGATTTATAGTGGTATTTGGAATAATTATACAAATTCAAAGAATAAAATAGTAATTAAATATAATAAAAAACATGTTGGTACAGTAAACATAATCATGAATAGAATGTACGCAAAGCAGAACATTAAAATAACAAATTATTACACTGAATACAAACACGAGCAAATCAACTTTTATTATACAGGCGAATTAAATTTGGTATAGGACTATTTTGCATTCGATTTGTTTTACATTTAAAATCCGGAATTTTCTTTGAGTTTCTAAGTGTTCTAGTACATTGTTTTTGTGGGAGAAATTGTTGAAATTGGTCAGGGGGTGATAAAGTTTTTTGAAAGAATATAACACATAAATCTTGGCGCCTTTTATCAAGTGTTTGAAGTTGAGATTGTTCAAGTGCATTTGTATAGTCATTATAATCCCTACGAAAAATTATCCGCAACGCTCTCTTTTGTATTCTCTCTAATCTATCTTTTTGACTTTGTGTGAGTCCTCCACTCCAAACAGGACTGGCATATTCAAGTAAAGGGCGAATATAACCAACAAAAACAGTAATCAGGTCTTACTGTGGAAGACCATATTTAACCAGAGAACGGAGCATGTATAATTTTGCACTTGCCCTTTTTTCAATGTCTTTTATGTGAGCATCCCACTTCAAATTATTTTGTATAGTAATTCATAATAATTTAACTTCACTCACTGTTGCCAATAAACAATTCTCTAAAATTATACTCGTCCTATTAAAGGGATAGTTGAGTTTTGGTAGAGAGGGCGCTAGACTACTTATTTTTTTTGTGAGGTAATGAAAAACTGAGTGTAAAATTTGAAAGAGCATAATATTTAAATAATAAAATCATCTTTGTTTGATCAAAATCAGTTCAGAGACGGCTGAAATATCCATAAATATAACAATTTGTAATAAACCTGGGGCCCCAGGTTTATTAGAGAATTTTGAACCAGCCGTTAAAAATTCAAAAAAATGCTTCCTCTTTTCAAAAAGTTACAAAATAGGTATTTAAATAGTTATTTAAATAGTTGTTGGTTATTTCTCTATCTAATCACTATTTCAACAAAGCATCACATGCACAATATTTTATTCAAAATGGTTGAAACCGATGAGTGTTTAGAGAGCGCCCTCTTACGTTGTAACGGCCCTTTTTGAATGATAACATGATTTTTACTACGTCATTTGTAATTTTGTGTTCCTTTCTAGTTATAACTATGAGTTTGTAATGTAATGATGCAGGTTTTGGTTACTAAAATTCAGTTTCACCAAAACTGTACTCTCCTTACCAGAACTCAACTATCCCTTTAAGTGGTGCCCTAGAGAAACAAATATCCATTGTCAAACATTTTATAGGATTTAATTTCATTTTATTATCATCAGCCCAGACAGATAAGTTATCAGCAGCTTCCTGTATTTGTGAATCTTGGGCAAGTTTGCGGCACTCAATCATTGTTAAATCATCAACATATGTAAAAGTGTGTATGTTATTATTTAACTTAAAGTCATTTAATTTTAATCATAATTAGAAATATTAAAGGACCCAGCTTTGTACCCTGAGGGACTCCATCATTAATAGTACATGAATCAGACAAGACACCATGGTAACGAACACATTGTGTACGACAGGAAAGGAAGTCACAAATCCAGGTTATTGCTGAGGGTTGGACCCTTATTTGATGTAACTTGCTTATAGCTACGGTGTGGTCAATTCGATCAAAAGCTTTCTTAAAGTCAGTTAAAAGAATTGTTGACAACGTTTTAGGGGTTTCGGCATTTAAATACAAATGATGAAGAATATTAATTAAACAATGAGATGTTGATAAGCATTTTCTATTTCCAAATTGAAACTGGTCAATTTGTTGTCAATGTCTTGCAATATCCATTTTGCCATGAAACCTTCTATGACTTTAGCAAAGTGGTCGGTCAAAGAAATTGGTCTTATATAGTTTGTCAATACTTGGTGGACTAGTTTTGGGAATTGGAACAACAATTGCATGCTTCCAAACATCTGGAACCTTTCCAGAGTTGAAGGAAGTGTCGAGTCAATGGCTCAGCAAGTTCCACGGAAAACTGGCGGATGAGTCGTGCAGAGATACCATCTGGACCACTTGAAGTTGAGCTTTTAATTTGAGAAAGAGCTTTGTTAACTTGCCACGGTTCGACTATTGGCAGACTTCGCGATGGAGGCAAGTATGATGGCAGAGCTGCATGATCAAGTAGGTTGCAGATCAGAAGAGACCGATACAAAATGATCGTTGATGGCATTAGCGATTGTGCCACTCTCCTCAGGGTCCACACCTGCAACTGGGATGTTCGGAGAACCTCGGCGCTGTCCTGTAAGAACGCGTATTTCGCGATACCAGCGAGAAGGGTTACTCTTTTTATGTCTCTGAACACGTGTGGCATGATAAAATATTTCAGCATTTTCAATGGATGATTTAACTTTATTACGTAATCGCTTCCATAAGGTATAGTTCCCCTGACTATGTGCAACTTGTCTCTTATGGATTAATGACTTTATCTCTCCAGTCATCCATGACTTATCATCACAATGTATAGCTTAACTTTACAGATCGGGAAATATTTATCAATTGCAACATTTAAAGTTTCATAGAAAGCATTACATTGAACATTAACATCATCATCATCTACAATTTCAGGCCATTCATAAGACGATAGCCATTGTCCAAATGCTCGTATAGAGCTATCCAGCATAGGTCTTTGAAATGAATAACTTGTAGCCTTTTGAGGTTCTTTAACTTTTATAATAGGAGACCACAATACTGAATTATGATCTGACAATCCAATAGGAGAACAAATTTGAGGTTTATTATAATGACCATATATATTCGTAATAATTTTGTCTAGAATGTTATCCCCTCTGGTTGGGGTTTCAACAACTTGGCGTAATGAGTGATTCGCGAGTAATGCATCAAGATTCAGCTGATTGAAATCACCCAGAATAACGAGACCAGCGTCTTGGTGCTTTGTTTTGATGTCATCAATTGTCGCTATCAGATGATCTATCAGCTGCGCTTCGAGTTGGGCATCAGGCTGTGGTTAATACACGACCGCGCAGAAGATGCAAGGGATGGATCTCGGCAGGCGAGGGGGGCGGAGTTTGACCCAGGTAACCTCGAGGTTGTCTGGAACCTGGACATCAGCGGGCGATGGGTTGAGGGCTTCTCTCGCGTAGATGGCTACACCTCCACCGATGCGGCTGATTCGCGACTTGGAGAAGAGACAGTAACCCTGGATGGAGAATTGCTCGGGAGAACAGTCGTTCCTGAACCATGTCTCGGTCACGGCTGCAACATCAGTGTGATGGTAGGTGAAGACGGCGGATAGTTCATCAAACTTATTGCAGGCCGAGCGGGCGTTGCACATGAAGAATGTAGGCAGGTTACTTTGTTTTGGCTTAGCACTGGCAGGTGCTCTCGGAACTGGTGTCAAGCATCTCGGGAGGCGAGCCTTGATCGGCCGGCTGTAGACACGAGTGCGATGTGGTGTTTTGAGGATGGGGTTCTGGAAATGTTTCAACTTCCGCACTCCAGCTCTGCAACCACGATTAGTGGCGGTCTGTTTCGTGATTTGGAGCTCTAAAATTGTTTGCCATGTTGAGTTAGGAAGTAGCGAACAAGCATTTGATGTGTTAAAACGAATATTCAACAATTGTTCACGGCTATAATGATAGCGTTTGTTTTTCACTGATTTAGTCAATATCGAGTCTGTTGGGCCTGGGTTAGGCTCGACATCACCACAACAAATGATGGATATATTAAAGGTTGCACTAGAGTTAGAATAATATGTAGTAGGTGCCTTGTGATACTGTTTGACACGAATCTGTTTCTGGGTTTTTGCAATTGGCTTGTCATAACCGCCATATTGAATATGAGGCTGCGAGTACAAAAGTCAAATACAACACAACTATAAACATATATGCACATAACACAAGGATACAAGTTACAAAACTGAAGAAAATAGACAACAGAAAATAGTGAGGAGCAGTATGTGGGCCAGGGTACACAAAAGTAAAGTACATCACTGTTGCCCTAGGGCATGTGAACCCTCACACACTGTCTCCAGAAGATGCAGCATTACGGAACATAAATAACAATTAACATACTATACGAAGATTGTTTACAAATTATCTATCAACGTCCAAATATAACTAAATTATCTTAACCACATTAAATAAAGAATCAATTTATCTGTATATACGGGAATATAATATGCATGAGTTATATGAAGAACACATGTAATGTTTCGCGGTAATAAAGGCATTGGACATTAGTATTACCGCTCCATCGACTATTTCATCCATCTATCCATCCATCCATCCATGATCAATCCATCCATCCATCCATCCATCCATCCATGATCAATCCATCCATCCATCCATCCATCCATGATCTCTCTCTCGTCTTGTCTTGTTGTATTCATTCATTCATTCATTCATCCATCCATCCATCCATCCAACCATGATCCATCCATCCATCCATCCAATCATCCATCCTTCCATCCATCCATCCATCCATCCATGTCTGATCCATCCATCCATCCATCCATCCATGATCTCTCTCTCGTCTTGTCTTGTTGATACTGCGCAAATCGCCTCCAGATGGTGGCTATAAACGTGCAGGCCTTGATGCAATCAAGGCTACCTAGATGTCTGCCTTTTCAAGCAGATCTTTAAATGTTGAAGCATCCGCCGTTTTAATGTTTGATGGCAGTGAATTCCAGAGTGGAATGGTCCGGGATGATCCATCCATCCATCCCCCATCTATTCATCCACCCATCCATCCATCCATCCATGATCCATCCATCCATCCATCCTTCCATCCGTCCGTCCGTCCATCCATCCATCCATCCATCCATCCATCCATCCATCCATCCATCCATCCATCCATCCATCCATCCATCCATCCATCCGTCCACCCATCTATTCATCCATCCACCCATATGTCCATCCATTCACGACCCATCCATCCTCCCACACATCCATCCATCCATCCATCCATCCACCCCCCCCCCCTCATCTATTCGTCCACCCATTCATCCATCCATCCATCCATCCATCCATCCATCCATCCATCCATCCATCCATCCATCCATCCATCCATCCATCCCCCATCTATTCATCCACCCATTCATCCATACATCCATCCATCCATGATCCATCCTTCCATCCGTCCATCCATGATCCATCCATCCTTCCATCCATCTATCCATCCATCCATCCACGACCCATCCATCCTCCCACACATCCATCCATCCATCCATCCATCCATCCACCCCCCCCCCCCATCTATTCATCCACCCATTCATCCATCCATCCATCCATCCATGATCCATCCATCCATCCATCCATGATCCATCCATCCTTCCATCCATCTATCCATCCATCCATCCACGACCCATCCATCCTCCCACACATCCATCCATCCTTCCATCCATCCATCAATCCACCCCCCCCCCATCTATTCATCCACCCAAATTCATCCATCCATCCATCCATCCACCCCCCCCCCCCCCCCCATTTATTCATCCACCCATTCATCCATCCATCCATTCATCCATCCATCCATCCATCCATCCATCCATCCATCCATCCATCCATGATCCATCCATCCATCCGTCCATCCATGATCCATCCATCCTTCCATCCATCTGTCCATCTATCCATCCACGACCCATCCATCCTCCCACACATCCATCCATCCGTCCATCCATCCATCCATCCATCCACCCCCCCCCCCCCCCCCCATCTATTCATCCACCCAAATTCATCCATCCATCCATCCATCCATCCATCCACCCATCCACCCATCCCCCCCATCTATTCATCCATCCATGATCCATCCATCCTTCCTTCCATCCATCCATCCATCCATCCATCCATCCATCCATCCCTCCCTCCATCCATCCACCAATCCACTGATTGATCCATCCATCCATCAATCCAATCACCCAACGATTTCATATTGTATTTTGAGGCTATTCGTTTTCTTTTGCATCCTTTTCACCCCCTCCACCATCTCCCCCAGAGGTGTCCCTTCTTATTCAAAGGTGTAACACATGATCGTTCTCGAGGTGAAAATATGACCCCTTATTCACATTTGGCAACTTTATGAGGAATTTGTGTTCACAGTGGGGTGTTGAATAAAGAGTTGCGATTTAATCGCAAGACAGAAAATACGAGCATCTGAGCCAATCAGATTTGTGCAAATAGACAAATTTTGTGACTTGCAATTAATCACCCCTTTGCGATTGATTGCAACTCTTTTATGCAACACCTCCCAGGTCACATAAATATACAAGAATAATTAGCATGCTGGACAAAGGAATTTTTGATGGTTTTCTCAAAAATACTTTCAGTTTATTATTATACAAAGTCTTCTAGTATTTCTTCATACATGTATAGTAAAATGTATACAATCGTCATATTCAGCATTATTTATTTATTCATTCATCTATTCATTTATTTACAGTTTCTAGGCAATATGATGTTTCTCATACTTGGCATGATTACAATTCCATACGTTTACACCATTACTTTAGTAGTCTTTATTTAAAGGATTACAATCACATACATCTAAATATTTGTTAATGCATTTTTGCAAAAGGCAGATTTTTGCAAATGGCTGACATCGAGTTTTATTCCCTAAATTCTGCCCAATTGCTTTGCTTTAACATTGGCATCAAATACGAAAGCATTAATCTTGTTTTATTCTGGAATCAAAACGTGTGCAATTTAAAGATTAAAGACAAATTATGGTTCATTCTACTTGAATTGTAGAATGTTGTTATAAATATATTTGTTTGAATTTGTATTCCTGACTACACTGGGATACATATTTTCCTTCTTTTCAACATGTAACATTCTATTGTAATGAGAGCATTTGAGATGTATAAATTATATAACTATTGTCCAACATTTGGTTGTGTACTACAATTGAAGGAAATGAAATATTAAGCATTTCATGTGGATATACAAAGTCAATCATAGAACACATATCTCATCATGAATTTGTAATGAATAATCCTCAAATTAAAAGCCAGACTTGAAAAGACGCACACACAAAAAATACTTAAACAAAAACATTATCTCACGCTTTACACACGAGTGAAACATCACACAAAGGTTCCCTGAGTAGAAAGATACTCGATAAAATAAATGTACATGTATAAACAAAAGAACAAAACTTAAAATGTGTTTGAACTGCTTATGGAATTTAAATTTAAAATAAATATACAAACTGGTTCATACAGTCATGAAAAAAAAAACACATAAAGACCAGAATTCTCAATGGTAGATTTCCTAACCCTGGGGGTTGACACCACTTTTAGCCATTTTTGAAATTTTTATTTTTAGCCAATCGGCTAAACTACAAGCTTAATTCAGGGACCACCAGCTTCCTGTAGGCAACGGATTACCATTTAACAAATGATGACATAAATGGTACCCTGGGGTACCAAACGAATATCATCAAATGCCGAAGTGTGATTCTCGATCTACACAATTTTCCAGTAACTAATATGTAAAGCTATGAGGGGGGGGGGGGGGGTCTAAAGACAATCTTGAGTTTTGGTAGATAATATTTAGAATAAATCCTATTGAAAATCTACTGAAAGTGGTACTAAATAATCAACACATCAACATATAAGGCACCTATTAGTAAACTGTACAATGGCCAATAATTAATGAGAACATTACCTTTCAGCTTAAGAGATCGTAACCTATAATTGTTGCTATTCTTTTACCATGATTAGTTTAACAATGACCAAGATAAAATACAACTCTGTCCATTTATATTATTATTACCCCATTAAATTTCAGGTCATCTGTACCTAAACCAATACTAGAACCTACAAGAAAATCCAAAAATTTGAAACAACATATGTGAAACATCATATCTGAAATATTCTAGACAGTAAAATTGTCATATGCTGAGTTGTAAAGATAAACAAAAAAAGGGAGAAAAATCAATGCAATATTTGTGCTTCAGTGGGAGCTGGATATTACAAAGATTGACCATCGATATCTAAAATAAATCAACACTTGCTCAGCGCAAATTTAAGACCCCTCGAATGTCTCAGCATGAAATATTAATCATGCAAATATAACCACGTTTACAGTAAGTAGCAGTTTATACCTAACAAACAGGTAACATCAACTTGAACAGAATTACATTTACATACATATATGCATTTAACAATTAAAGGAGTACAAAGTGTTATAAACAAACTGTTATAAACAATACTGGATCCTCATTATTATTATTCCAGTGTGAACTATCATTGTATATATGTACACATTCAAGGCAAGATCATTCATTATTCAGTTTCAAATATTTCCATAATTCCTCCTACAGTAAGGATAACTCTAATGGAAAAAAGTAAATGGCTATACCTACACATCTATCAGTATCTGCTACTAAAAAATAAAAAATAAATAAAAAAGGAGTTTAATCCTAGACTAGAAAAAAAAAATTGAAAAAAAAATTATGGTATACAATTTCTAGACTGGACTAATTCTTCCTAATATTTTCTACCAATTGATATCTATCAGAATCTAAAGCTAATGTATCTGTTAGTCAGTGGGTACTCTGATATTTTATACAATGCGATTCCTAAGTGTATAAAAAACAGAAGAGAACATCTCTCTCTGAAAGACTTGTTTCAACTTCATTCTACTATCTATCTACACAACTATAACCCTTGTCAAATATGCATTATGAATACATGGCATATATTAATATTCGTTTTGAGTTACTCCCCTGTGCCTAACAAGATGGACTATCCTACCTACGCAACTATCCTATTACGATGCACTACGGATTCAAACTTGGCACATTCCACATAGGTATTGGGGGGGAAACGGGAGGGGCACATAAAGTAATCCCTCCGGACCAACCACCAAAAAAAGAAGAAAAAAAAGTAAATAGAAAGAAAAAACCAAATAAAATCTTGCATATATATATATATGTACATAGAACATGTACTATGTAACTTGTTTTATGCATAATCAATATAAAATAAACTTATACAAGTTTGTAACACCAATAAATATGTAAGGCAAATAAATAACGTTAATAAAAAATTTCCTAAGAAGGTACTGGTCGTATATCTCAACAAAACAAATTTCCTGTATTATGGTGTACTGACCCTGTAATACACATAAATAGAAAACAAGCTCACCTACCCAGTAAGACCTTCTTGAGCTGAAACATAATATATAGAATTTAATTCCAGAAAAGGAAATGTACAGGTATGATTGTCATAAAGATAAATATGTGACCTTACACCACAAAACAACCGGTCAGTCACGGTGTTGGTTTCTCTGTTATTAGCTGGAAAAGTCAAATTTTGTTTTAAAATATAAGATTCAGGAATTTGGTATTTCCTTAATGAGGGTATGTTAATCTACCTTCTGTGTAATTTGAGCGTCAGAAATCATGTTTGAATATTGTTTTTCATCAAATAAAGATTATCAGAATACAGCGCTTGAATGGACGCCAATCTTTGAAGTGGCCCATTGTCTTCCCTTGTTTTAAAACTGCTTCAGCTACGTTCCATATCTTTGGCGCTCATCTCCCAAGAGAGTTTGCTTTGTACAAATATGACAAATCATTTACCATTTAAAAGGTTATGACTTCTACTTAATGTCATGTAAAATTCAGCGCATTCTTTATTCCCCGACTTATTGGTCGTTTTGAGGTGTAAGGTTACATAATTTTATGGAGACAAAGGTGGGAGAGAGTGACTGAGGGAGAACGAGGAAAAGGAGTACATGTATAATAAGAATTTATAAAAGAAAGTAAGAAACCACAGAGAAAATGTAAGAACTCGTTTTATCACCTCTTTAGGTAAAACATGCCCTTCAACAAAATTTCAAGATCACCGAACTCCGTTATCGACATGTATCAAAATAATCCATACGCACAATCTGTAACATTTTGTCGGTTGAGAAAGAGAAGGCCGCTACGTCACTTTTTGTACTTCTGAGATAATCATGTTTAAACTGTGTAGAAACCAAATGTAGTTGTCTTTTACATTGATCAATACTCCCCAAACAGACATAATCATTATATCTGAAAATGTCACATCACATAGGGGAGACTCCGTCTGACCCTACAAGATGGTAAGCATAACTAAATTTAGAACAAAAAAATTGACTTAATGCCCTTCTCACTCTCACCAGACAATTTCATAGTTGAATTCTGCCAACTGGCTGATACAGCCTCTTAGAGCAATATATACACTACTCAAAAAAAGTTAAGGATCACTTTTTATTTTGTGTATAATTTTAAAATGACATATTTTACTCCTGAATGACCTCAAACACACTGTAATCAATATCACATGTGGTTCAGTTGTTGCATAATGTCTCTTACATCATTTTTTAAAATTCCAATGAGGACACCATCTAGTCAAACAAAAAATGAAAGAACTAGGTAAGACCTCACTCATAGCGTGGAAAAAATAAAAGTTAAGAAAAAAAGTGGTCCTTAACTTTTTCTTTTTTTTGGAGTAGTATATATACCATATCCAAGCAAGAAAATACAGTTCCCCTCCTGCAACAATCTCAATATCACCTTTTTATTGGTAGTTTATCCACCTGTACCTTTACCCCCAATGGTTCTTGCTGGATGATTTTAGCAAATGAGGTCTGCAATCGATAGAACCACAACTAGCTGACTAGATGTTGACAATGTATTCCGTTCTTGATCTTGAACTATCCAAAGAAGTCCATGCGCACATACTACAATGATCCATGACGATGGTTGGGACTGAAGTCCGATGCCCCCATATGGTACCTGCTACTTGTGATGCGGCACTAGGCCCAACAAATAACAGGACTTGAATCCGTTCATCATTTACCCATCGTTGTGAAGTCCGGCTGCGATGAAATTTGGCTGACATGGGACCAATACCAGATCAAGTATTGGACCAACTCAGTAGTCTGGATCTTCCAATCCGAAAAGTATGCAGTAACAATTAATTCTTTGATAGGGCATATATAGCGACATTCAGCCATCATTTTACATTCTCATACTTTTCAGCCACCGCTATAAGGTCTCGAGAAAGCCAAGTTGCAAAGGACTGTAATGCGATGAGACATATGCTGGAGCTGAGGTTGGATTATGGATCCATATCCAACCTGCACCACAAGGTCAAGACCTAGTACAGGATCTAGACATATAGTAGCGGTGGTGACGGGTCTGCATCAGGCCTTGGACCTGGTCAATCATCTGGAAAGAGCGTAGCAACCGGCCATTCTTGGACTTGGACCATCTCAATAAGTCTGAAAGATGAGCAGCATCAGTTCTTGGACTGGTCCAACATTCAGCCATCATTTTATATAGTCTTAAAAGTTTCAGCCATTGCTATAAAGTCTTGAGAAAGCCAGGCTGCGAAGGGCCGTACTGTGCTGCGCCGTACTGCGACGCGCCGTACTGGGTGTGGTGAGGGTGAGTGGCGCCCATAGTACCCTCGAGTTGTGAGAGGCCTCCAGGATTGATACCCCTCCCCGTGATGATTCCAAGCTCATTCAGCTGGTTGGCAGCTGTAGTGGAAGACAAATACAAATATAAATGAATATGTTATATTCATCTGATATTTATCATCATGAGAAGCACCATCTTCTTCATCATTTTCATTATCACCATCATCATCATCATCGTCATCATCGCCATCATCATCACCATCATCGCCATCATCATCATCATCATCATCATCATCATCATCATCATCATCATCACCAACTTCATCCTCAACACCATCATCCTTATCCTTATCCTCATCATCATCACCACCACCACCGCAAACATCATCAGCATGTGCCTACCTGTTGCTGAGCTTGTGTTCGCCTTCAAGATGTTAACATTGTTCTGAGGAGTTGATGACCTTCTAGCCAGCATCATGTCGGACTGAGGTGGAGAAAAGTAGAACAGTTTTCATTCAATTAACAATCAGGAATTCATCACCACTGAATACTAAAGTAGACACCAATGTGACTGGATATAGCAAAACCCTGCACTTGTTGGTAATTCATGCTTTGAAGAAATGGGCATTTTAAGTTCATATAATGTATGTAAAAGACTTATGTTAGTACAAAATTGAATCAATCATATCTTTGGCAAATACTGTCCTATATTTAGAACAAGGCATCACATGAAAGCTTTTGATAAGGCCTTTCTACTGGCTTGAAAATCTAAATGTTGATTTTTACCGACAAGTACAGGGTTTCGCTACATCCAGTCACAAATGTTAATTTTCATACATTAATACTTCAATTTTGTGGTAGTTCAGTCAGTTTTCAAACATTACTTTGTAACACCAACAAACAAATAACATTGGAAGTACAGTCAAACCGGTCTCAGCAGCCACCCGTCTATACCAGTAAATGTACCTTTAAGCTGCGTTCCCATTAGAGCGAATTTTCGCGACGAATTTCCGCCGCGAATATTCGCACGGATCAAATTAGTGTTATTTGCCCTGATTTTTGGTTGTCAAGGACAACGTACTAATTTGCTTATACCCGGCGAATATTCGCTCTAGTGGGAACACTTTTCCGCGGCGAATTTTCGCAGCGAATATTCACGGCGGAAATTCGCCGCGAAAATTCGCTCCAATGGGAACGCAGCTTTAAGGGTCACTAAACCGGATCCCCTGCAGAGGAAAACTAAGGTTACGGAACCTGTCTTTAGAGGTCACTTGTCTACAGTGGCCGCTCTTCTTGTTTCCCTTAGGTGGTCAATAAATGTACATACCGGTTTGACTGTATCGTACATTCATCCATACAGCAGTCATTCAACTAAATTAGGGGCGGGGGATCTTTTGTACAAAACGCAAAATCAATATTTAAAAACAAACAATTCAAACATAAGGAAACTGATCCGAAGTATAATATAATATACATTTTCTTTGCCCATTTTTCATTTTGAAAAAATTTGTAAAAAAAAAAAACCTTTTCTCTTACCCTGAATGAATGCGTTGTGTTTGGTCTGGAGTCATACTGGAATGGCTGTAGGTTCCTATTTGGCTGCATCCCCCTGTCGTCTGCGACTGCGCTCGATATCCGATGTCGCGGCAGGTCTCGTCTTCCCGATGACGTCTGTGCGGTGCATGAAGAAAGACATAAATCATATCAATTTGATTTGATTTTGATTTTAATTTTGATGTTATTTATTCTACCATTACAAAAACACAAAAATATATACACAGCAATAATATTACAAGTTATATATTAAAATAAAGTCAATAATGGTTATGATACCTTTAAAAGCATTTGAGCTTTTCAATAAGGACCCTGTATTTTATACAGAGGTAGGATTTGACCACCCCCCCCCCCCCCCCCCCAAAAAAAAAAAGACTTTGTACACAACCCACCCGGTTCCCATAGTCCAGGGGTTAAAAGGGTAAAATATGCCATGCAAAGACTAGTACTGTATTGAATTGTGTTAATTGATACAGAACATGCTTGACGGAACTACAGCATCTAGATAGCCTAATTTTCATAAGGAGCATTAGGCTCCTCTATACGTAATTTTTCCTCAAGAAAAAGAATTTGGCAGTCATTTCCCATGAAATCAATCAATTTTGGGGTAATTAGTAAATATCTAATTGTCCTGGGAACGCCCCTTTTAAATCGCCAAAATGTGACGTCATCTAAAGAACGGACTAATGAACTTAATTCTATAGATGACGTAAGCCAATGAATTGTCAATCACATGTCAATCACGCTGCCGATTCTGGACCCTAAATGTGGGTAAACTGGCTGCTAAGTGAGATTTGGCATCAGAAAATTAGTCTAAAATCACTACTGTGTTTATTTTCATGGAGTTTTTTTCGGCAGACCTATTTTACAAGTTATCAACTATGGACTAAGTGCCAAAGTACGTTGTATTCTTTAGTTCTTTTCTCTACTCATCAATAATTAAAAAGGCCTTACAGCTGGGAGCCGCCTGAAGAATCGGGGAGACTTGGCAGCTCTGTATCACTGGTCTACTGTGCATCTTACACAATTCATTACTCTACTCAATAATTAAAAAGCATTATCAATGATTCAATTACAATATATATATATATAACAGGTGTACGTTCCTGGTACGGCACTTTCTTCTATACTGACTCTATGGGAGGCAGCACAGAGTTTCTTCTGTGCACAATTAATTACTCTACTCAATAATTCATAAAGCATTATCAATGATACAATTATAGTAAAAAGTAGGCTTGATATAAATCAATCACTCGCTACTTACCGGTGGCCTTTGATGTTCCCTGTACAGCCCATTCTCCTGTACCGAATCTATGGGAGGCAGCATGGTGTTTCTACTCCAGTGGTTGGGGGGCGAGCCAGCCGTAGGGTGGGGGTGGGGCGGAGAACTCAACCTGTTGTTGGCCGTAATCCTGAAGCAAAACAAATAACAAGATAACAAGTGAACAAACAAAGATAACATGATCAAATATGAATAATGCAATAAAGAGAAAAAAGAACATGAAATAGAACAATGCATGGAGAAAATGGAATGGTGTTTCTGCTTAAATATGGCCGGGGGGGGGGGGGGTGGGGGGGGGGGGGAGGGTGGGGCAGACAACTCAACCTATCCTTGGCCGTCACCCTGAAGCAAAAAAACATAACAAGATAACAATTGAACAAACAACGATAACGTGATAAAAACGTGACCAAACAAGACAACACAATAAAACGTGTTCAAATGCATAAAAAAATGAAAATAAAATACTACAAAAACTAGGGAAGATTAAATGGTGTTTCTACTCCAGTGGTTGGGGGGCCCCCGGCAAACAAATAGCAAGATTCCAAGTAATTAAATAAATAACGAAATAACAAGATAACAAGTGAACAAACAAAGATAACATGATAAAACGTGATCAAATATGAATAATACAATACAGAGAAAGATGAACATGAAATAGAACAAAATATGGAGAAAATGGAATGGTGTTTCTGCTTCAATATGGCTGGCTGGGGAGGGGGGGGGGGTGGGCCATTGGTTGGGGGTGGGGCAGAGAACTCAACCTATCGTTGGCTGTCATCCTCAACAAACAAATAATAAATTAATGAAATGAAGATGAACAACAAAATATAACATAGCAACATTGCTAGACTTGTAATTGAAGTACTAATTGCAATATGATCACTTTTGTTTATAGATTATGAAGAAAATTCATCAGTTCATTGTAAAGCATAAACACATTTATCAATCACCAATATTATGAAATACCAATAACAGAGGAACTTTCATGCTGGTAAAAAGAACTAGTTGTTTTGAGGTTCAAATCCCCTGCACTTACATTTTCTTGCCGGTGATGAGGGCCTCCATGTTGGACATGACGTTGGGCGTCTTCACCCTATCGATGGGCCTCAGCCGACTCTTTCCGCCCCGCGCCGACACAATCCGGTGGGCGTGGAAGTCCGAGAGTCGCGTGCTGGTCGGCCGCGCACCCGCCCCTCGAATCATGAACGTGCTGCTGTTTGGCCGGGTGATGGTCGACTGGAGCATGGGGGAATCCTCACTAAAGATTTTGCAAAAATATTGAAATGAAAAGAAACAAAGGTTTTATACATGTATTCATCCTTACTAGAGGCTGAACAAATTGAAACAAATTAAACAAATTGTGAACATGAATAGAATTAAAATCGGAGTCATGTGCGATGAGTAGGAGAAATAGTCTTTCTAAAGATTCATAAAGTCATCCATTAACTTTGTCAAATTCAACCAAAATCGCTGGAGATTTCACATTTGTCTTGTACCTTGTTGTTTGGCTTATGATAACAGAAGAATGAAACAGGCTTTGATTTTTAAATGTCTCGCCAATTATGGAGATATTTATGACTGAATGAAAGGCATTCAAGGAACACTTTTTGATTGCAGTTGAAATTGATGGGTTGAAGGTGATCAAATCTGACATCAATTTGAATTGTTTTCACTCGGGTAATCAGAGTTCTTCTTCGACGAAACTACCGGACATCATTCAGAAGATTCCTACAATGATATTGGTTTACTATAATACATATCCCCAAGTGTATTTCTTATCCTTAGGGTTTGTGTCAGGTTTATAATAGCATCTGACCATCTCAGGCACCGAAAAGGGTTTCAGGGACAAGCAAATGATAGGAGCTTTCTAGCTAAGATTGTAGGAGCACCGGTCTATGAATCCGGAGGTCTTGCGTTCAAATCCTAGAGAAGCCCTATTTTCTTTGTCCATTTTCATATATAATGATATTGGTTTATGATTGAAGTCACAAATATCAATTATGGTTATTTTTTTTACCACTGAGGAGAGACTTACGTCATTGAGGAGGGCACTCTGTCCCTCTCCCCCTGCCTGGTGTGCAGCGCCTTGGATGAGATTGTCATGACGCCAGTCAGTGAGTTGGGCTTAGGCGCTTGCCAGTTGAACGGAGCTGACGGACCAGCACGGAACTACGCCAAAAAAGAAACAAATTTCATATCGTTACATCGTTGCCGGTTACATTTAATTTACATAGACTTGATACATGACAAACCCAACGTATTGGCTTAAAACGTTAGTGGGTTAAAAGAAGTCAATTACAAATTGAATTGAATTCTTTTGTTATTTTTACCGGTAGTTCAAACATGATAACTTTCTTCAAATTACACATTTCAAAAACAAGTTAGAATGACAATTTGTACACATGTCATAGTAAGCTTTTAAAGACGCTTATATATCAAAGTATTTGTACAATTGAAAACTGTTGGACATTGGGCTATAAAAAGGCAAGAACAGCTCACTAATCTTTTACATGCAGTTTCAATAAATGAGTTTCTCATGGCAGTGTTAGCTTTAATAATTATTAAAAGCTTTGAGATTTCCACTCACCGATCCCATGGGGGCCAGCTTGCCGTGGGGCTCCATCAGCCGCCCCGCCGCCCCCACCCCCAGGGAGGTGGGGGAGGGGCTGAGGGGTAGGTGGTAAGTGGGTGCCAGGGTGGGGGTCAGGTGATTGTTGTCAGGAAGGTCAGGTTCCACCGCCTGTCGACTCACCAGACTCTGCTCCTTGTCTGCGAGATAAGAAGGGTTGGGGGATAAAAGATATGTCAAACATTCAAAGATATTTGTTTCCCTTTATCAGAACAGTTTCCCAACCTTTCGAGGTAGTTTCTCAGCTAAACTGGCTGGGGAATAGAAGATTACTGATAACAAAATACCTTTTCTCAGTTTGTTTGTATTCAATAAGTTTTAAATCTGTTCTATTATCGAACAGTAGTAGAAATACAGAAATTGTGTTCATGAAATGACATTACAAAGATACGTGATAAGGAAAATGATAGCCAAGGCATGCAGAGATAACAAAATCTGACCTTCTACATCAGAACACTACACTTCGTAGCAAAAATCCAGTTTGAGATTGTTAATATCTTCACTAGGATTCATCAAAATTTGTAAAAGAAATTGTGTTCATGAAACGACATATGACATAAAAAATATATTCAATAGGGGAAATGATAACAAAGGAATGCTAATATATCACTATATTCTTAGCTTGTCATCCATAAATACATTAAAGGGATCTAGTAACTTTGTTGACATGTGCAAAAAGTGATGAGTGGTTGATACAATGCATATTGTTGTTATCTGATATGTCCACTGGGTGTTGTGTGAAAAGTTAAATTGACGTTAGATGGCCGTGTAATGAGAAAAAATGCCAAGTGATATTCACTAACTCATTGCACTCACATTGTACACGGTTTTCGCGGTCCAGTGGAAAGTTTAATATTTGAACACTTCAATCGTAAATATCTTTTTAATGAAAGGGAAATTTGAAAAACCGAAACCAGTCCGATGCTTTTATTGTTAATACAAATACAACAAGGTATGAGGGAACCCCTAGAATTCCAATTGGATTTTGAGGATTTGGACAATGTTACTAGGTCCCTTTAAAATCATTGTACCTTTAGACTATCTAGCAAGAGTATGTTGATAGACTAAGACAAAAACAAACCTTCTTGATGCCGTTTGACGAGCGGCCTCATCCAGTTAACGACCTCCGCCCACAAGACGTCATACGTCTGGCTTAGCACCGTGTTCTGCACGCACGCATTCGGCGTGAGCGGGGGAAAGCCTTCACGCCTCTTAGCCATGGCGTAAACTTTCCTCTCATGATTTTCGTCATCCCTACAAAGTAAGTAATTAATACAAAAGTAAGTTATTTTAATCAAGTATGCTACCTCTTTGGGGGAAAACACTTTCATATAATCAGCACAAACATCTGGCTTAGCAACAGGTTCTGCACGCACTCATTTGTCATGAGCAAGGGAAAGCCTTCACGCCTCTTGGCCATGGCGTAAACTTTTCTCTCTGGATTTTTCGTCATCCCTACAAAGTAAGTAATACAAAAGTAAGTTAATTTAATCAATTATGCTACTTCTTTGGGGGAAAACACTTTCATATAATCAACACAAACGTCTAGCTTAGCACCGTGTTCTGCACGCATGCGTTAGCACATGTTCGGCGTGAGCGGGGGAAAGCCTTCACGCCTCTTGTTATTTTCTTGTCATCCCTACAAGTTATTTAAAGCCAAGGAAATACTAAGTATAGTTCAAGGACAGAAAAAACTTACGCAAGTCTCGCGTTGTCATACGCGAAATATTCCTCCACGACTCCATCTGCTTCAAAGATCTCTTCCTCTAGTGACGTTACGTGATCCATGACCGCGTAATCGGGCGTGTAGGAAGGGTCGTGGCCAAGCACCGGGTGTATGTGTTGACCAGACAGCGTTAGGCTGCATAAAGAGAAAATATATGGTTATTTTCCTCTTGCTAATAGAAGTATAAAACCAGCTTTAAGTTTTTTCAAATTCATGATTTAATGTGAACAAAATTCTGAAGGTCATTTCAACTGTGTACAAACTTATGGCAAATAGCACAATATTTTTTTCTCATTGCTCTGCCATATAACATTAAAGGGGACCACCAAGCAAAGAACAACACATAATTATGAGTTTTGGTACCGTTTTGTGATATCAAATAGAAGGGTTGTGTAATTCATAAACAAAGCAATTCATTTCCACTACTTACGGAACCACTGCTATTTCCTGGTTCCGTACAGGCCAAACATTTGCGAGCGCGCCAATGCTATTCACGCGTACGTTTGGAGACAATAGAATCCCCGGTGATTCGTTTGTTCTGGACAAATTAGTCTCGTACATTCAGACCCATGAACGCATGCTTTAAAATGGTGATGCGTTTTCCAATTATATTTTTTTTCTGGAAACATATTTTTGTGAACTTGTTCATGGAATGGAATGTTACCTTTCATTTATAAGAATATATTTTTGGGTGGTGGTACCCTTTAATTTAAAAAGGAACTTTTCACACATCCGATCATAGAAGTTCACATTTTATCAACTCTTTGACAGTGATATCTACATAGTTACTAGTTCCTTTAAAGACTGGCGTGGACAAAAATGTTTTTTTTTTTCAAAAATGTCTCCAGATGACTCACCCGTGTCTATCTTGAGTTGCTCTACCAGGCACTTCGTGGTCGGCGATGTCGAGTAGGACACCGGTGGTCATCGACGAGGGCTCCTCCTGCGGGAAGAGCTGGAACCCCTCATCCATGGGGGCTACGAGCTGCCTACCCAGGATTCTGGAAAATAAGGAGAAAAAAACAGGTTACACAAACATGTAATGTCAATGTTGACATAACCACTGACATAGCAGCAGACTCAACAGCAGCGGTTACATAACCCTCTTTTGTTAGTGCTCGCTATAAGATGACGTTTCATACGGTACCGTTGAAAAGCATGGCAGCCTCCAGTGCTCAGTCAAACCAGTTGATAGTGGTTTAAAAAACACTTGATTATTTCCACTATTAGTGATACCCAAGAGAAAATATATGACTAGAAGTGACAGGAATTCTGCACTTATCAGTAACAGCAAGCAAAAAATTCCAGCGTTTCCTTCCCCTTTAAACAAATGTACATACCTAAGGTGGGGGAAGCGCAGCTTCCAGACTTTGCACTCGCTGTGGAGTTGTGAGCTGGACGATGAGTTCTTGAGCCCCTCGTACAGCATGCTGTCAATCTCCTCGAACATCCGCTGCACCCGCTTGGCAGACTGCTTGTCAAACTCCTGTAGAAAAACAAAATAATATATTTACATATATTTTTTTTATTTACAACCTCCTGTAAAAAGAATAATACATCATTGACAAAATATTATTAACAGGGTGTACAAAATTACATTTTACAATGTATACTTGTATATTTAATCACATTCTATAAAAAGATCATAAAAATATATAAAGAAAAAAAAACATTTCATGAAAAGATAATGCTTCTTTATTTTTCAAGAGGAAAATGAGCGAGGAGACATTAATGGTGGTGACGACAACGTCAACGACGGCGACGACGATGATGATGATGATCTTCTACACTACATACATCATTATTCTTGTTCTGGAAGAGGAAGAGGATGCAGACGACTCAGACGAGGTAGAGGTAGAGGAAGAGGTAAAGGAAAGGTGAGAAGAGGACAAATAAAAGGGACAAAGAGTTCAAAGGAAAATGACGAAAGAGTCATGAGCAACAGGAGCAGGAACGGTGAGATGAGCGACGAGAGAACAATAATAATGATGATAATCTTCATTAGCATTACTCACATCTTCTCCCCACGAGAACAGACTGCTGCGCTCCGTCGAGTTCCCCGTCGTCCACCCATTGTTGTTGTTGTTGGACGGGACCAGGACAGGCTGGTGGTCATCGGCCACCGTGGACTCGGACTCTCCGCTGATGGACGGGGTGAGGTAGGTGTCCAGGGCCCGGTTGACCGTGTGGATGAAGGGGAACGGTAGGGTCTCCTCTGGCCGCTCAGGAAGGGGTATGGTGGTGTGGCTCTCATTTCTGGACGAGATGCCTCGCCTGTATTGTCAATAACAATAAATAAAATAATATGATTAATAATAATTTTTTTGAAAATAGACAAATAATAATAATAACAATAACAACATAAATAATAATTATACAAATAATAATAATTTAGCAAACATTTATAAAGCAGCATCTATCTAGGCAACCTATTCCGAGGCGCATAATTAACATCAATGAAGATGCAAACAGATAAAAGGAATTAATACCCTACTATGATTTAAATAATTACTGACTGAGGGGAAAGAGGGGAATTTCATATACAACCGAAGGTGATTGTATAGTCATCTGTTAATTTGAAGAAAAAAGAAGAACAAAATCAATTTATGAAAATAATCATCAACATACAAAGTAGATACCGTATTTGTCGGTGTATTAACCGCTCCGGTGTATTAACCGAAAAAGGGTGCGGTTAATACACCGACAAATACGGTACAAAGAATTATAAAATATTATTTGCCATTCAAGTAACATTGAAATCAGCAGAATGTGAGATGATAGCATGTAAAGCGGATTTGGCATGTTGCATACTGTTGCATACTGTTCAATACAGTATTTACATACATGTAGCACTTTGTCATTGATGAATGAACTAACGGGACATGTTAGATGTTGTGACATGAATGTTTCATACGCTATATCTGTTTTGCTGCCATCGCACATGTTTCAGGAGGCAAAGCGCATTCAAAAATATAATTGATCAGTGGATCTGATTCAACCAGATATCTCACTAACATTTTGCAAAAAGCAGCGGCAATAGTGGGGAAATGCCAAAATGGAGAAGTTTTTATACACATTTAAATAAAAGGATACAAATAATAGTCAACTGCATATCTACTATCTACTATCAACTCAAGTTACCTAATATAGATACTTAGTGTGTTTGTTCATGGGAGACGCTATGCATTGTGTGGTATTGTGTTGATTACGATTTTAACTTTTACAAATTACTTGAAACTTATACTGGAGAGATATGGCTAGAAATAGAAATCATGAAAGGCCGGAAGACCAAATAAAACACATTACTTTAAATTTGAAGGAAAATAAAATGCATACCGTATTTGCTGGTGTATTAACCGCACCTTTTTTTTAATTTTTTTTTTGCAAAAATGGGGGTGCGGTTAATACACGGGTGCGGTTAAAGTGTATTAACCGCACTTTTTTCAACAAAAAAATTTTGCAAAAAGGGTGTGCGGTTAATACACAGGTGCGGTTTATACACCGGCAAATACGGTAATCCGTGCATTTTTGTTGTTGTGGTTGTCGTTGCCATGGAAATTGCACAACACGGTAGCCATGTGCGGGATCAATCAATTAGTATAAAGCGCAAATGTAAAGGCCGGTACGTGATGAACATGGCATTGCCGCTGCTCGCGCAAGGCAGAATTTAATTACCCCAATTTAGCTCCATAATTGGAAAGAGGGAATACCAAACGAAGTGGAACATAATGTGTGGAGTGTAGTTTGAGTATGCTGTATAATGTAGCCATCGTGTTTGGTATCATATTTAGTCCATAGAGGTACATAACATATATCAAAGTTATGCGTTTGTTTATATTTGGAATCAATAGCATGGAAACTGCAAATGCTTTGAATTAAAAACCTGTTCCGTACTAGATTTTGCAATCCCCATTTACAGGGCCCACCAGGTTGGGCGTAGGCAATGTAATAAAAGCTGATTTGATTAAATTTAAAGTACATTTCAAAAAAGGGAAATAGGGTATATAATTTCAGGCAGCTTATTTGTATGCAACAATTAAGCTTGAAAAATCAGATTGTATCTTTCCGGGCTTGCTGAACTTTGCTGTGTTGAATCATTTAAATAGAAGGTATCAATTCAGTGTGGAGGGAGGAACAAACTCAACAAAGGTCATTGACCATACTCCTCCCAAGAATTAGGTACAACATGAAAGCAGTGAAGAAAACATTGATCAAGGTTCTCTTCTACTGAGCACTAATACTACAACCAAAAATATAAGCACAAACTTCGCGACAGACAGACATACGTTGCCAAAAAAAAAGGTACCGTAGTGGCCAGGGAACTCGGCCAGTCACACACAGCACAGTGCGCCATTGACTTTGTAAACGCGCCGTGCGCTGTGGCCGAGTTCACCTGCACTGCGATAAATTGAACCTTCGTACATAAAATCGCGCCGTTCGGAAACCCGCTTTGCAGTTGAGCGATAATTTTTTAGCAAGCATAGGCACCGCGACATTGTGGTCCAATGGGTGTAAGTTTCTATCGAAATGAACTACTGAGCGTAGATCTACAAAAGCGAGAATCAAGATTCTAAAAAGTGAAATCTCAAATTATCATGAACAAAATAAAAAATAACAAATTTCGGATTGTAAAGACTGACTTTCAAGCGATTTTCTGGATAACCAGGAGGAATACAGAACAGCAAGATACACGTATTTTATGAGCAATATGCTCGTTTGATATAAGTTTTGAGTCACATGTTCAGTGCATTCTTGGCGAATCTAATTTCAAAGTCAGCCCTGTCCTTTTTTTTCTGGCCAGGTTCTCCCCCCGGCCGAGTTCCCTGGCCACTACGGTACTACAACTATCAATCCACACTCTCCACATCTGCTAGTGCGCTACTCTACATGAAGGTTCTACTACTTCTTCTACTGAGTTCTATCAACTAAGCACTAATACTGTACCACCAATAAAGCAATTATTTCACGAGACTTTGCGCAAATGAAAGGTACACACCCAACAACCATCAGCCCACACTCCTTGGACTTCTGCCCCATGCGCTGCCGCGACCGCGTGCTCAGGTTGAGCCGTCCTCCGCCGGCCACGTACAGATCCAACCACAGCACCACGGCATCTTGCCGGTTCGCCCCCGACCCTCCTCCCCCTCCTCCTCGCGACTCCAAACTCATCTGCCGCTTTTGTTGCTTCACTCGCGATTAACATTGATTGTCATTTCAAAGTAATATTATCCTTGTGCATTGTTCGTTTTGCCTCATTCTACAAAATGTAGCTTGTACGTGATGTCTGCTTTGCTGTTGATACTGATCAGCTGATGTGCTTCTTGCAGTGTAATTGTGCAACATAAGACTTCCAGTGCATCGTTTTCAGGTGCATGTCATTTTGATCTGTTACGGTTGTTTGTATTGCCTCTTTTTGGATCCCAAGATAATTTACTTTCTTTTACTTTGGCACTTCAGGTCTTGGATTTGGAACTCCAAGTTCAGGTTCACAATGTCAAACGTATTTTTCTTGCGCAAATGTAAATCCTTATGTTTCATCGTTTGGCTTCCAAAGTTACTTTCTTCAGTCAGAGTTAAAAGTTTCTTGCCATGAACACATACATTTGCTTTATTGCCATGTCATGAGTAATGATAAAGAGTCAATTGCGAGTCAATTCTGAGGGTTGTTGGAACTTCAAATTCTATTTCTTTTCCCGTATCATATTTTGAAAGAAAGTTTGCAAGTGTTTCAGCTTCCGAGGTATTCTTTGGCACTACACGTGAGTTGAGGTTTGGCAAGATGAGGTCTCAATTTTATTGCACATTTGAGTCACATTTTAAGTTTGGTGCTTTGGCTGAATTCCTTCAAAAGTTGACTTGTCCATCCGTTTGCGTCCTCAAGAATGTCCGTTTCCGATGAACAGATTGCATTCTGCCAACAAGATCCTTGCTCACTTTCTGATATATCTATATAGGGTAAAATTTAAACGGCCATTTTCATCACCAAATTCCAGCAAAAAGAAGACAAAAAAAAGTACACAGGGGGTCAGGGTTAGTGTGATTTAGCCATCAACATGCCAACAAATTTATTCCCATATATTCTGAAAGAGTTTAGAAATAGACTTGTCAGAAAACGTAATTCTTGAGTATCCTCGATTTCAAGAACACAACTTATCAACAATGAAATTATGAAAACCGACAATGTACAAAAAACGAAGAAGAGTAAAAAGAAGAAGAAATTGCCATCTGTAAAGTGCTCAAAAACCTTTTCAAAACATCCTCTCTGACCCAATGTACATAAGGTACCTACAGAGATATAACTCCTCTTTGGCCAATGGTCATCAAAAGTAGAATATAAATGCTCAATCAGCCCTACTCAACATAAAACTGCAGGAACATCAAAATTCTTGCAACAGACCTGACAAAACAACTCTACCCTGCCAATCACTTTAAACTCCACTCTCACTCCAACAATAGATAAAGGAATTCCAGCAATAGAATCAAAGTCCATATTGAATCCAACAAAAGAAAGGAGAAAGGGAGTAAATTCTGACAAAAGACAAAAAGAAGAAGAGTCGATTCAAGTGCACACGTACATGTCTGCCTTCATCAATGCCCAGTGAAAAATGTAATATCCGTTAAAGCATGAACCTACTACCTAGGTTTAGGTTCATGGTTGAAGCAATTAAAATGAGCTGGGAAAAACAACATCTGCAAATTATTCCCCACTCAGCGAGTAGAAATAAATAAACAGTAAAAATTATTGATTGGGCCGATCCCACGAGCCAAAATTAATCTATAAAACAAACATACTGGAGAGCGATGAGAGAGAGAAAAGGAGAGGCAGTCACGATTCAAAGCGGGAATTATTAATAAAATATGCACATGTATGCAGTGATGTGATGTTGTTGCTAATAACAATGAAATGTAGCTTTTAATATATTAAAATGTACCGTATCAATTTGTGTCTGCCATGAGCCAAACGTAATGGACATGTTTACGCACAATTTACGTAAATTTGGAATACTGCTTAAATAAGAGTACAATGGTCTGACTGACAGATGCAGTCATTATACTGTATGCTAAAAAGTAAAAACATATTGGTTTAGGCAGAGGCAGCATGCATTCAAAATGTAAATTGATAAATAATGAGATGTAAAGTATAACTGACGTTGTTGCTAACGGCAATGAACTGCTTTTTAAAGGGACTTAGTAACATTGTCCAAATCCTCAAAATCAAATTTTAATTCTAGCGGTTCCCTTATACCTTGTTGTATTCGTATCACAATAAAATCATGGGACAGATTTCGGTTTTTCAAATTTCCCTTTCGTTACAAAGATATGTATGATTGAAGTATTCAGATAAGAAAAACTCCGGGCGAGTTTTTCTTCCGTGTACAAAGTGAGTGCAGTGAGTTACTGAATATATATCACTTTGCATTTTCGCTCATTACTTGGCCATACTATGTCCATTTGACTTGAAATTTTCACACAATACCCTGTGGACATATGAGATAACAAAAATATACATTGCATCAACCATTCATCACTTTTTGCACATGTCAACAAAGTTACTAGATCCCTTTAAAGGTATCCATTGGTTAGGGATCCAATGATAAACCCAAGTATAAATGTATGAAACCTTTCATACATTAAGACCGGTATAATGCAAGTCGATCCAAAATGTAGGTTGATATTCTTCCCTTTAGCAAAATGACTACTTATGGGATTTAATCCGTCGACTCTGAGATATTGCAAGTCCCAAATCAAAGAGTTACAAGTTAATTCATGATGCATATATTACAGGAACCTGGCTCAACTGGTTTAATCAGCAAAATATCAAAATGCATTTTTAGCTATTAAGATGTAAACTACCTGAAAGCCATCAAACAAATCCTGCTAAATTGGAGAAATGTTGAAAGGGGAATTATGAAGTATAATAAAAGATAACTCACATTCTTTGTCCCTCTATAGTCTACATGTATGTCTCTCTCTCTCTCACTCAATCTCTCTCTACAGTCTTTAGCTTTCCATTTAATTTTAAAATGCATTTTAACTAAGTACACAAGCTGAAAGCCCCTCTAAAACCTCGCTAATTAGAACAATTTAGTGGAGAACAGATCAAGACTCTAGGGGGGGAATTACGAGGTACACTAATTGAATGATACTCTTGTGTCTACAGTGATATCTCAGAGAAATGTAAACATCGCATTAATTTGTTAATTACTCTATTCCCAAAGCTCTTTAGCTCTTTAGCAATTAAATTCGCTTTGTCTAGATTAAAACCAATGCTACAGATTAATATTTTTTTCCTGGTGGCCTAGTCACTTATACAAATTTTGCTTCCAAAAAAAACAGAATTGAGTGGCCAAGAAAAAAGAAAAACATTACCAATTCTGATATGTACTTGCCAATTCCCCATTCTGGCAAGTAAAGTGAGTCATTGATTAAATGTTGGTAGCCTGAAGCTAATTTTCAGTGGCCCTGCATGGGGCAGGGCCAGTCAGCTAGTGCTAATTTTGAGTGCTGTCTTTACAATTTAGCAAATATGATAAAGTGTTTTAAATTTCATTCTTTATGGTCCCAACTCCCATTCTGTCCCATTTTGTTACTAGTTGCATGAAATGCTCATGTCCTCCTTTTAACAGTATCCTTTTAAATTTGGCTGGCATATGTACACATTGCCTGTATATGCACGACCAACAAAAATGAACTCTTAAATCATAACCAGACCAGGATATAAGCATTTTTCTCAAAACAACAATACAATTCATCATTATCATGAACTGAAATCAAGCAGACATTGATACATGGATAATTAATCCCTTGACAAATAATTGATCTTGTATGTATACTGTTAGTTCCATCAATGATGCTGAATACACAAAATACACATCTGCTATTAAATCTCCATGACAGTGAATCAGCAACCCATGAAAAAGTGAATAAAACGATACCACGATTAATATTCAGCTATCAAAGCGAGGATACTATATCAATTATCATCCTTATTCTTTAAAAGATAATTTTCAAACAAATTCATGTATGTAGAAATGATCCAAGAATTTTAACCAAAAGTAATCCACATTTAAACTGTATTCAAGATACACGCAAACATCATTGATGCTGGAGACGCGTACACAAAATAGAGATCCATGCTAATCTCCATGATATTGAATCAGATATCCATGAAAAGTGTATAAAACGATACCAGGATATATTCAGCTCTCAAAGCGAGTATACTATAATCCGTATTCTCTCAAAGATAATTTTCAAACAAATAAAAACAAGATATTGTAGAAATGATCCAAGAATTGTAGCCAAAAGTAATCCACATTTCATGCATTTAAACATGCCATGTATATATATATCCAGGAGGCAGAAAATGCAAAATACAGTTTGATACGGCCAGAGAATCGCAGAGCAGAGAATGAAATTATAATACAATAGCAGCTCCTCCAGTCTCTCCACTCAGCTCCGTTCACTTAAATATAATTTACAATCCCCAAGAGACGCAGAATGAAATAAAGATAAATGGAGTGCGTACGATGTTGCAAGATGCCAGCTAGGAGTTCCAATACAATTATTTCCTGAGCTGAGCTAGCGACGATATATCGACATATCGCTGAGCACTTCATTTGTGAATGGAAGTGTAAAAAAAAGGTGCTTCGATCTTGCGCTTGATTCCAAAATTAGAGTATACTATACGTCTCAGCGGAGGATGATATTCACCTCTCCGTGCCGTGATATATTATACTGTTTTCTAAACCTTGGTTCGCATAGGAGCAATAGCTATGGACCTTGGCTGGCTGGCTGGCATCTATGGCATTGACACTCGCTCACAAACACAAACACACACATGCACACACAAATGGATGCACTCGCAAACCATTCAGAGCTCCATGGTACATCTGTAGTACTTAGGCATCCACATACACAATTTTGGATGGTAGCGCACAGTTAGAGGCTAGCCCTGGGCATCAGAGCTGGACATATCATCTGACATTTACAGTTTGGCTAGTCTCCATGTTCAGGTGGACTTGATTTTTACCTAAAAATTGAAAAAATTACATGAATTTAGTTTGTTGGCTTACTATGTACAGCAAGTTTGTCTAACCATTAGGTTTACAAGTTAGATCCTCGGTGATGTATGTGGTCAATGCATAATTTTTTTCTATATAACCATCATTTTGTGATTTTTGTCTAATGATCGATTTTGGCTAATAAAAAGTACATATTTAAAGACTTAATTATTCTTTTTCACAGTGACAATTTCTTCTTCTGTTTTTTTGTTTAGTTTCAACATTAGTCTGTCATTGTTCTGTAAGTTACAATTTTCCAATCACACACCCATTTTTTAAATTTTAGTTCCAACATTAGTCTGTCATTGTTTTGTCAATTGCAAATTTTGTCCAAACAATATACAAACAAACACAAACACACACAATTCATGCACACATGTACAACCACTCAAACACACACACACACATATAATGGACATGTATGCAAGCAAACATATCAGGTTTATTATAAAACAGCATAAAAAGTCTGTAGATCAGACTACCATGTCAGTGGGATGCAGCTGACCACATGACCCAGGGTAGCATCACTGTTTGACCCTAGATGACCTGACCTCCAGGGGACATGCTCCTGCAAAACAGAGTAACCTGAAAGTTCTCAATTTAGCAAACTTGCATCTTAGACACACACACATAAACTTGTTTGTTTACTAAAAAACACACCAACATGAAACAATCATGCACAAACATACAAAAACACACACAAAAACATTTATAAACAAGCACGCACACACACATATAAAAGCTAAATACCTAATAAGTCTGTGGATGAGACTACCATGTCAGTGGGATGCAGCTGACCAATGACCCAGGGTCCAGGGCAGCATCACTGTTTGACCCTAGATGACCTAACCTCCTAGGGACACGCTCAGGACTGCAAAAACAGTCCGTCCCACAAGTTCTCAATTTAGTCAATCTCTAGATACTTATTGAAAACCCTCATCATAGACATGCAAATTATCATATGTCTGCTTCACTATGAAACATACAAAACATACAATCATGCACAAAACAAACAATTACACACTTGTAAGGACATTCGGAAACGTACAATTACACACAAGGACACTTGCACACATGTATACACCCATCCATATCACACACAGTTTGCAGAACATTCACACACATACACTGCTACACGCACATAAATATATGCATACATTACAAACACACGGGTATACCCACACAAACACAGGACGACGCATATTACAGAACAAAAACATCATAACACAAAAAACACACACACACAGACTTAAAATTAAAAACCAAATGCATAGTTTTGGGATGTTAGAGAGGGGTAGCTGACCAGTGACCCAGAGGTCAGGGCACCATCATTGGTTGACCCTAGTTGACCCCAGATGACCCAGTGACAGCTTGGCTCCTACACTACAGATCTTCTTCACGCTGATTATTCAAAATTGTCATGACTTATTGTATTTATTAACCCTATGACAGTCAATTGTCTTTGCTCTAAAAAAATACAAATGTGGCAATTAGTCATTTTACTTTATGAAATACAAAGATCGGTTCTAAAACAGAAAAAAAAAACTTGAGAAGGAATATTTTATTGGCCAGCATCCAACATTAATTTTGCATAGATCTCTACCATAAAACTCCGTGTATAAGTCGCACTCGTGTATAAAACGCACCCCCAACTTTCTAAAAAGAATTTTTTTTTTTTTTTTTTTTTTTTTTCATGAATATTCATATATTCATGAGGTAGCAATGCTCATTAAATATGCAAAATACTAAATTCATTAATAACTTTTTTGTTGAGAAAAATGTAGAACCACTGTTTAGAAAATTGAATATTAAATGAGTGCTGCTACTCATGAATATCTGAATATTCAATTAGTAGCAGTGTTACTGCTTAAAAACTTGCATTTTGTTTTGCTAACCACTATCATGTATGTAGGAAAAAGGTATATTTTGATAAATGTTCCCCCTTATATCAAGCTCTTGTCATGCCCTAGACCAGTGTAATATGCATTAAACATGACTACAGGGTGTCCCAAAAAAAAATTTCTAAAAAAAAAAAAAAAAATTTTTTTTTTTGGCTGTACCTGTGTATAAGACGCACCCCCCACTTTGAAAATTTTCCGACGGAAAAAAAGTGCGTCTTATACACGGAGTTTTACGGTATACATGTGCTGACATCTTTATTCAAGAAAAATGGCACACTTCTGATTATCTCTTCATAACTCTGAAATACATACTGCTTTTTACTACATGTAGTTTGTGACATTTACATACTCCTGAAAAAGTCAACACATAAAATCATTAAAATGTCAAACTTCTTAAAGGGACTTAGTAACATTGTCCAAATCCTCAAAATAAAATTGTAATTCTAGCGGTTCCTTTATACCTTGTTGTATTCGTATTAACAATAAAATCATGGGACAGCTTTCGGTTTTTCAAATTTCCCTTTCATTACAAAGATATGTATGATTGAAGTATTTAGATAAGAAAATCTCCGGGCGAGATTTTCATCCCTGTACAAAGTGAATGCAGTGAGTTGGTGAATATCACCCAATATCACTTTGCATTTTCGCTCATTACTTGGCCATACATTGTCCATTTGACCTGAAATTTTCACACAATACCCTGAGGACATATGAGATAACAACAGTATACATTGCATCAACCATTCATCAGTTTTTGCACATCTCAACAAAGTTACTAGATCCCTTTAAAGGGACTTAGTAACATTGTCCAAATCCTCAAAATAAAATTGTAATTCTAGCGGTTCCTTTATACCTTGTTGTATTCGTATTAACAATAAAATCATGGGACAGCTTTCGGTTTTTCAAATTTCCCTTTCATTACAAAGATATGTATGATTGAAGTATTTAGATAAGAAAATCTCCGGGCGAGATTTTCATCCCTGTACAAAGTGAATGCAGTGAGTTGGTGAATATCACCCAATATCACTTTGCATTTTCGCTCATTACTTGGCCATACATTGTCCATTTGACCTGAAATTTTCACACAATACCCTGAGGACATATGAGATAACAACAGTATACATTGCATCAACCATTCATCAGTTTCTGCACATCTCAACAAAGTTACTAGATCCCTTTAATTTTGAAACAAAATATGGCTTAACAAAGCAAAATATTAGTGAATTTCGTACTTCCTCAATTTCATATTGAGAATCTTTTCATTAAAACATACAATGTACAGCTCATCATTAAAAAATTGGCTTGACAGTTTGGTACTGTATTGCATAAATTATATCTTTGTTCAAATATTGCACGTATGCGAAATTAGATTAATACCGAAAGTGTTTGTGAGTTGCCATGGTAACCATACAATCAAATTTACGACCAACGCTGTAATTATCTCTAACACATCTCACTCATTATTAATCAGCCTTTGAGAGTAGAAACGAGGCAATCTAAACGCAGGCTATTAAATCAAGAGCATTTATTCATTACTGGATTTCTACAGCATTTTTTTTTAATGGCCTTTCATATTAGCTCGTGCTATTAACCCGTTCCCTACGAGTTTACGAAATCCCCATAGACTGTGTACACAAGTTACTCGGTTCCCGTGGTCAAGGGGTTAAGCTGGGTTTTTTTTGTTTTTTTTTTCATCCTATTTGTTCTCATTCATTTCATGTTTTTAATTCATTTCCTGATTATGTTTACAGAAATGTCTGTAGAAAAATAGAAAGCAAATGTTAATTTCTAACTTAAAGGCTGATCGATCATCTAAATTTTAGGCATATTTTCACAAGCATATATTTAAACAAAGGTCATTAAAATTATGATGAAAAAGTTGAAAGGTAATTACAATTTTAAAAATATATATATCCAGGAAGTGTATACTAGAACGGAAGTAAACATATTCAGTGTTTCATTCATAAATTTTCAAACAGTGAAAAGGGATGTTTTGTAATGTTTAATTATATATATCACTTTGATAAAAACATGGGCACATGGAGTAAACATAACATGTAAAGTGTGAACAGAAAGTGCAATTATTTCACGCTATAAATAGCCAATCAATCACCTAATGTCTGGGTATACTTTCGTTTTTATAAATCATTTATATACACCGTGTCTCAGATAAAACGAAACCGGGTTTCATGGCAGAAATTTTCTGTCATAATGAATAATTTCCTTGATGATATATATATGTCTGAAAAGCTCTGTGTCTCTTCTTTCATTTGATGTACAACTTATGGCACATAATTCAAGCATGACTGAATTAGAACAATGGAAAGTGGTGTTACCAATATTCCATTTGCACGCATAAATTTTAAGTTTGGGTGAGTTTTAAGGGTTGTAAACGTACTTATTTTTAAAAAGGGCAAACACCACATGAAAGTTCATATTTGTATCTTTTACATGACACCTCATGCTAAAAAAAATTAATGATTTATGCCAGAGAACGAGTACAATGAAACCATGCCTGATTTCTGCCCAAATGAGTGAAAGTTGAGTAAGAAGTCGCTCACCTTTCCTGACAATGGACTTTGATGCATGAGTGAATTTACACAAACATGGGGATCAGGGAAACCATGGGAAACGGGCTAGATCAGGAAAATTACCCATTTGGGCTGGAATCAAGCATGATTTCATTGTACTCGTTCTCTGGCATAAATCATTTATTTTTTAATCATGAGGTGTCATATAAAAGATAAAATTATGTATTTTTATGAGGTGTTTGTCTTTTCTCAAAATAAGTACGTTTACTACCGTTAAAACTCACCCCAAAACCTCACCCAAACTTGCAATTTCTGCGCGCAAATCAAATTTTGGTAACACCTCTTTCCATTGTTCTAATTCAGTCTTGCGTGAATTATGTGCCATAAGTTGTACATCAAATGAAAGAAGAGACACAGAGCTTTTCAGACATATATATATCATCAAAGAAATTATTCATTATGACAGAAAATTTCTGCCATGAAACCCGGTTTCGTTTTTTCTGGGACAGTCTGTATATAATCATTTATGTATATATACGTTCAGCTCTAGTAACAATGACACATTCATCAAAATAATAAGATTGATTGATTTGAGTCATCCATTCATGAATCCAGCTACACTTGCGTCACTCTTACGCAGCCGTTACTACTAATGTGACGAGGCAACAGAAACGTAGAAGGGATTTCACCTACAGGTGCACGGCAGTACTAATGCATTTCAGTGAAAACAAAAATGCACATGTTTGTGCTCAGGGCGATTTAACCCCCAAAATCATAAAGGTGCCCCCATACCCTACATTTGCTAAGAGATCAATGCAAAACAAGTTTTTAGAGTGCCAATTTACATAATATCTATAAAGACAAGCTTGAAAATTAGCCCCCGAAAAAATACATAATTTTTCCCTGATGCGTTTTGGCATGATACCTAATAAACCCTTCCTAATCCTAAATTATATTATAAAAATATAATTTTCCCCCTTGATTCACCTTTGGAGGATTAAGAGAACAAACAATAGCTATGAAAAAAAGGAACATCATTTTCCAATAGATTTGTAAACAGATTAAAAAAACCTTCTCTCATTTTTAGCCTCTTCAGACAAAACCTTTTTTTTTCTTCTTTTTTTTTAGTTGTAGAACACTTACCCAAAGAAGAATTTCACTAAATTACTAAATTATTTTTACAATGAAATCAGGATTAGATATTAAATTACTGTACATAATGTATACCATTAGGATGACATAATGTGCATGGACATGAGCTTATCTTCAAAAATGTATCTGTGATTACAATATCAAGGAAGCAACATGAATTTATTCAGATCAACCATTAAATTGTATCAATTTGAAAATTTGTATTGAAAAATTGGTCCTGAATTAGAGCTCTGGGTAATGTTTTATTAATTTTGTTTGCATTCTTTTATTGCACAAGTCTAATTATATTAATTCGGCTTATTCATTAGAAAAGACAAGAAAAATGGCATTCATACAAAGAAAGCGAGATAGAGATATAGAGAGAGAGAAGAGAGAGGAGGAGACACAGCCTGAAGGCTAAAGAGAGGTACTCTATTGTCCAGTGAAAATGGGTTAAAATCAATGAAAATTGGAAAATGGAACTGCAATATTAATAGCAACCGCCTAGCGACAAAATCCACAATGAAATAACATCCATGTCATTTACAAAAGAGGTAAGGGGGAGGGCGCAGTGTAGTTTAATTGTCCTGTGGAAAATTGGGTTAATATCAATGAAATTATGAGACTCTTTTACATTTAAACATTCAATCTTTCGGGGGAATATATTTAAAATCGACACATTCACTAGAGCTGGCTTAGATTAATTGCATGAAAGGAAGCTCCATTGTCCAGTGGGATTTTTTATTTTTATTTAATCAATGAAATAATGAGACACTGTTGCAATAAAGCCTTCCAGGGAACTGCCATAACGACCGACTAGCGATAAAAACAACCATGAAATATTTTATACAGCAAACATTCACTAGAACTGGGCTGGATTATTTATGTGTGTTTGGCTGGGAGGGGAGGGGGGGGGGTGGGGACTGGGGAGGGGGGGAGGAGCCTTAATTGTCCAAACAAAAATTGGGTTAAAATCGAAGAAATAATGAGACACTGCTGCAACGAGTGTTTCACCCCGGAACTGCAAAATTAATAGCGACCACCTAGCAACAGAATCCACAATGAAATAACATCCATTCATTGGATTAACAATTTATAACACATATTCACGAAGAATGGCTTGCCAGAGTAATTAATTTCAACATCTATCGGGGGAAGGGGGGAAGGGGGGAAGGCAAGCAATATTATATGCACCGCTATCCTTTAATCAAATGTCCATCAGTTGATATCACAAACGCTTCCCCCAAAAAACATCCACCCGAGTTGTTTTGATTAGCGGTTGCCGAGCAACCAGCAGGTCAGTTTGGATCCCACGCACTGCCATTAGCGCTGATCACATGTTCATCCCACTCGGCCTTTTATCCTAATATGTGTACGTAATTATTGTTAGCCATGCACTTCACTTCAGGTTGAATATCATTACAAAAATGGTTAGTCTCTAATAATACCTCATACATGTAGAACGGTGGAGGTACAATGTTGAGCAGGAGGTGTATTCTGAAAACGATTTTAAGTTAAAATGTATTGTATCTACGCCACTAAAATATTAAACTGTACTTAAGGAATAGTGATTTGCTAAAATATATTTTTAGTGACGTAGACATGACGTAGATAAAATAAATTTTAACATCAGAATACACCCCTGGACACTAGCACTTGCCCACTTACCCGGGGCAAGTAAAAAATTGATGTTGGGCAAGTAAAATTTGAACGTTCATGATTTTACTTGCCCGAATGGGCAACTAGAAAGAAAAAAGTAAGTGTGGAGTCTTGATTGGGGGATTTAAATTGAGATTCAAATTACGGTATCCAGTTATATAAGTTTCAGTTATTTTTCTTTGATTGATTTCAATTCAATTAAAACCTTTCATGGCAACAAAAAGGAATAATAACAAAGTGTATCTCACATATGATGACACACGCAGTACCCCGGGGTACTGTTGCACCCCGGTATCCTGCATTGTGTAGCGCCATCTTGTGTCCACCCGAAGTACAACCGTACCGCAGAGCAATCATGGACGCCGCTGGTGTATTGCGTTGTGCATGCAGCGGTTGTATGCACGCTACCCCGGCCGCAAAGAGAGCATGTTGAACGTAAATAAAGCATAACAAAAATAATTTTACACTCTTTGGTACCCAAGTGTACAGCCCTGAAAAATAAATAAATAATTAAACAAAATGGCGGATTTTCATTTGGTACATGTGTACCCCAGGGTACCAGTTATGTCATCATATGTATATGACTGTACACACAGATTGGCTGATACTTTATGGATTGTATTCAAATATCTAACTACTTGTATACAAAAATGCATTGCGCGTAAATAGATCAACAAAAAAAACAGTATATTACATTACCGTATTTGTCGGTGTATTAACCGCACCTTTTTTCTCAAAAAAAAGCTCCAAAAAGGGGGGAGCGGTTAATACACGGAGATAGGAAAATTGTACACGCAAATTGCCTAGCCAGCGCCGGGCCCTAATACGATGCGGTTAATACACGGAGATAAGATTCACAAGTGACCAAAGTCCACCTCAGCAAGGCATTCATACTCATACGATGCACGGAAAATACAAGCATATTCCCCCCAAAACAAGTCATGCAGTGTCTTTTATGTTTCTCTTTTACCTCTTCCTAAATATTGCTCGTTGTTGCTGCGAAAGCAGCTTTGAAGATTCACGATCATTGCTTCGATCTTAGTACGAATCCTAACATGCACCCGGCCGCGCGACTGGCACTTGGCCGAGCGCTAGGCGCCTGCGGGGATTCTCTTTCCCGACCCCCGGCCGCCGATGCTCCAATACAGCCCGCCATATCACTCATATACTTTGCGTGCAGGTTATCGGGTCTATTTTGTTACGCGAGATCCATCCGCCGGGGATTTCCCCAATTCCCGGCGGATGGATCTCGCGTAACAAAATAGACCCATAACCTTCACGCAAAGTGTATGAGTGATATGGCGGGCTATCGGAGCATTTGTTTAGTACCGGGCGGACTGGATGTCAACGTTTGAGAATCGTTTCATCCATGTCGACGATCGACGACGATCGTATGCCGTATTACTCGCTATTATTACTTACTATTTCTGAAACAGTTTTCAAGAGTAGATTCAACATAATTTGAACTAGAAAGAAGGAATAACATTAAGGTACATTTTTTTTTAAATCTCCGTTCTGATTGTTTTATTGGTGAAATCTTCGTTTTGTTGTCTAACGTTTTATGTAGTCCCATGTGTAGTGATCCGTGTGGCAAATTCAACAGAAGTTATAGATTCTTCTGCTGTGAAGAAGGCCTGATAATTTTCTTTATTTACTTCGGAGACTTCAGTAAATAAAACAAAATTCATATGCAAAAATTCTCTGATAGATAAGCTATTTTTGGTACCTTTCCTAAGAAAATGCTGACCATCTAAAGACTAAAAATCAAGAATTATACTATCAAATTTTTTTTTTTTTCATGGAAAAACGGCCAAAGTTGGGGGTGCGGTTAATACATCGGAGCGGTTAATACACCGACAAATACGGTAACTGCAAAAAAAATGGAAATTCAACATTTCTAATATAGAGCATAAACAATGACAGCCTTGATCACTTAGTTACATTGATAGACCAACTGTATTTATGAATCTGGGATTACAAAGGGTACATTCAGAGACGATGCAGGTACAATTTCTTGAACAAACTTTATTTTGGCTCTAATCTTTTGTACTTGCTGTAAATGTAGCGCTGAATCTCCTGTTACCTAGCTTTTATTCAGGCATTGTACGCAATAAAGGAATTTTGTGAAATTTTAGCAGGCTAGAATTAGTGTTCATTTGATTACTTCAGAAAACAAGCTTTATTAATAGTTCTAAGAGATCTCCAGAATAATTTTTTTAATTTGTTAAGCTCAGAAAACAATTCAAGTTCTGTTTATTATAAAAAAAAAAGATCTTAGTAAACATACTTAATTACAAATTAAGTCCAGAAAAACTACTTGTTTATGGAATAATAAAACATATTAATTTGCTCTTAAACTTTGGAACGAGACAAGTGTATTTGTTTAACACAAACATAGATCTTTGTGAATGAAATGTAAAATGTTATTTTCATAATGTTAACTTCTGAAAACAAGACTAGTACTAGTAGTAACGAACCAGCGAACCCTGCCTGGTGTTATGTGTACACTTGATACACACTAATTGTTTATTTGTCCACAGAACTGGAGCTACATAATATACTCTGGGGTTGCTACAACACAGTCAATGGAGATAAGGTCACAAATACATGATTAGGTAGAGGTGAAACCGAATAGCAATTACTGTTCTTTATTTAATTCATTCTATTGCTATTCATGATTAGACAAAGTATGAAATTGCATATTTTAACTGCTTTAATGAGAGAGAGAAGGGTGACAGTAAATAAATAGTAACCAACCGAGACCCTGACCACCCACCCCCCCCCCCCCCCCCCCTCAGTTTTGGCAGCAACATTAAATGTGTCAAATTTACAACACACAAACTATAAGAAATGCTTCCTCTATTCTAATTCATTGGCTGTAAGTGTACAGATTTGTAACCAGGTAACAGTCAACACTAGTTCGTTTTATAACCCTTCATTAACTTTGTTCATAGATATTTCCAGAAAGATCTATATATCCATCTATCAATCCATCAAATCAACCATCCATCCATCCATCTATTTAACCTACTTTCTATCTTATCTACATATCAGGCATCCTCTACATATCTTTATATGTAAATACTTTTTATCTTTCGCTCAAATGCCCACACATTTTCTATCCATTTCTCTCTTTCAATATAATTCTGATCATTTCCTCTCCCTTATATCTGATCAGCAGAAGACCGATAACACATCACTTCACCAACGCCAGGGTAGATGTGCCAAGAGCTATACTAAAATGACCAAGAGATGGCAGCATACAACACAGCTCTGAGATACACATTGCCACTGAGACTGGAAAGAGCAACGTGAGAAATCCACTACAGTACCATACAGACCTCCAAGTGTATATTAATTAAAAGGTAATTAATTCATATTTGTTCATTATGTGACTTGTTAAGCTGCGTTTCCATTAGACCAAATTTCCGCGGCAAATTTTTTTTTTTTTCACAGCAAATTATTGAAAAAATCGCTCTGAGGAGCGATTTAAAAAATTTGTTTGCGAATATTCGCCATGTAATATGAATAATATATGAATAACACTGATTTGGTCCGTGCGAACGTTCGCGGCGGAAATTCGTCGCGGAAATTCGCTCTAATGGAAACGCAGCTTTAAGCATCCATTTCTAATAGAATCAATTTAGACTAGGACCATTTATAAAAATAAATGTTCATTTCCAACTAATTGAAAAATCAGTAATGATGAAACTTTTGTAATATATCAGATTCTAACATTTTACAATAAGTACGGCAGAAAAGCTGAATTTTCCACAATGTAAATTTACGCAACCACTTTCAAATTGTATTGTAAGAGCTCTATATTATATAGGTAAATAAACATTTATGGTACTTGCTTTCAAAACAATTTAACAAAAGAAAACCTTTCTAAAAGCATGTGAAACTACACATCTTTTCCAATATAAACATGTTTTAGAATGACTTAATATTTAGAGGCTGCTGGAAGAATATTAATATAAAAGATTTGTTTGTAAAAAGGGCAAGAAAAACGGGCAACAAATAAACATCCTGTGCGCAAAGAAAACATGGTCTAATTAAGAGAACGTTGCTGAGTTACAACCGAGTACTAACCATACTTCTAGATAAGCTGGGCACAGTTCTTGACATGTACTTGAGTTTGAAGTGCAGGAAGCAAACAATTGAAACAACATGAGTGTGTAGTTGTGATGTTTATCTTACCCCCATGTATGTACAATGAGCTCAGTGACAAAAACACATGTGATTTTAAGTTCTTGGTTAATATGGTTCCTCTCTATTTCTTTAGTATTTTTACTATGAAAAATAATACATCATCAATATGATTTTGTGATATTGGGGGTTCATGACCATGGGGGATTTGGCAACGAAAAGTTACAAATTATTTATTTATTTAATTATTTTAATTTTAAAATTGTTTGGAGGGGGAGGGGGGGGGGGTCCTTTCCAAGCTTGCCTGAATGACAATAGCACTCTAAATTCACAGGGGCTCTTTTTTAGCATTTTGGGAGCTAAATTGCCCTAAACCGGGGAGGGGGGGGGGGGGGGGGGGGGTGTGCCCCTTTCCCAATCATTTGACAAGAACAAGATCAAACATTTAAACATGGAAAATCTTTTTATAAAATAAAGAAAACAAGAGTGTATCTCCTCCCCCCCCCCCCCCCCCAATAGGTTGCTTGACCATATACAGTTACAAAAGATCTATAAAACAAGAAATATATAGTGTCCCCTCCCCCCCCCCCCCCCCCCCCATCCGTCAAACCACACCACATCATTTATTATAATTGCCAACATATAGTTACCACTTGTTGGTGTCAAAACTCAACTCTAGTCCATTGTTCTTAAAATTATGATTAATCTGTGACATCTGTTTTCCCTTCCCCTCACAAAATGCAGAGGGGACAAAAACACACACACAAAGAGATGTTTTGCTTTGACTTGCATTCGAAATTAATTTTTACACACAAACCGTGATTAACTTTATTCTATGTGTACAAGTCTGAAGGAATTGCATTTTGCTAATAATAAATAACTGTATAAAGTTCTGTATAACTGTTGGATACCAATGTTCAATACAAGTTCTACATTAAAACCCCTTTGATAGTACTATTCAACTGCTGAATTTGCTAATATTACTTTTTGTTTACAAATACCATCATCTTGGTTTTTAAAATGTGATAGCATTTGGTGAAATTATGTTTCATGCAACTTTTTAACAAAAGATGCCCTGCCATATCATATTCAAAATAATTAGATGCATCACTACAGGTAAATTATATACTGTGCAGAGATAGAATACGAATGAGGATGTCATTGTAATTTGTAATGTTTACAAGCTACTAGCTGTACCCGCGGAAATCCGCGGGTTTTTGTGAGAGAGAGGCGATGATGACATAACGATACTTTAAATCTTTACTATTCCCAGAGTCATAATTTAAATAGTATAAGACAAAATAAACACGGGCGACTCAATCCCGTCCCACAACCCGTCGTTGGACGGGGCCCCGACGCATTAGGGTCCCGTCAAACGATATCTGGCCAATGTGATAGACATATGCACACTATCACGGTGGTGTGGTAGCTCATTTTTCAATCTAGTTGGGTGAACAATTATAAACACATATTTGGGTAGATTCAAGCATAACCGTATTTAATTTGCAGAGGTACTGCACTATGGGATCATTTTTTACAATAGTCTTTTAAAACCGATTTGACAGAATCTGTCTTTCATTTCGTGTTTCTGTCCGTAATTCTAGCATTCATTTCTGTAAATGTGTATGTGTATACTATTGGAAGTGATTTTAGTGACTTGTACATTCCACAAAAAATTAAGAGAACAGTCGTTTACTTTATTAAATATGTTTTAGAACTCTTTAAAACGTCACGAAAAGCAGCAGGCTGAATTGTCGTATGGACGCTGTGCAGATATTGGGCCCCCTACGTCGGCGGTGAAATCTAAGTGCTGTTTGGTGCTTCGGCTAGAATGCCTACGCGCATTCTGTGACACTGGCTTGTAGCTTTATGGCGGTCCTACTAATCACCGCGAACACCGTGAATCACTACGAAGCACTACGAAATCACTACTAAGCACTACTAAGCACTACGAAGAGCAAAAAGATAAATGCAAAGTGATGTTCACCAACTCCTTGCACTTGTACACTGTTTCGACGATCAATTGGATAATTCAACATCTGAACACTTCAATCGTAAATATCATTTTAACGAAAGGGAAAGTCTGGCAGTGGCAGCTACCATAGTCTACCTCTACGTGCGCGCATTAAACGTAGTTTTTAGTACAGGGCGCTCTTCGCAGTGCAATCTTCGTCTTCGTAGTGCCTCGTAGTACTGCGAAGACATGCTCTTTGTGGTGCTTCGTAAGGGTATCGTAGTGCTTCGTAGTGTGCTTAGCAGTGCTTCGCAGTGCTTCGCAGTGCCTAGTACTGATCCTTGGCGATTAGTAGGACCCGCTTTATGGTATATAAAAACCAATTTAAAAGTGGTTAAGAATCATTTTAAAACTTGGTTTCTACAAAGAAAACAATATTTCTCGACATCTGATACGCATGAAATCCAACAAATATAAGCAAGTATTTTAAATAAATGTATTAAACATCACGTCGAATACAATCCAGAATTCATACACGAAATATAGGATTATGGGACCGAACGGCGCTTGGAATTGGTGCATCATTCCCGGCCCGACGCCGACGGAGGCGGTCTACAGACTCTAATACACTCGTGAGACTTGGTGTACACGGTACATGTGACTGGGTATAGGCAGAATCGGGACAGAAACACTCCCGTCAATCAGTCATTTCCTTCCTTATTCCAAAAAAAAAATTATACTGTTGTACTCACCAGATGTGATTGATTTTCTCACCTAACTTTGCAGATCGTTCAGGATTCCCCGGTCAAAATATCCCGTCATGTTGGCCCTAGATATCCCAGTTTTTAAAATGGGAATGTTCGCACATCCGTCTATTGTACTGTACACGTCCATCCCGTATCACTTTACATACACAACATACGATCTTGTTTTGGTCGGAAGCCAACAATTCGCAAGCAAATTACGATAGTCTTAATTCAGGCGCACACAGCGGCACACGTGTTATTTCCGATTTGACAGGCATACGATAATGTGTGTAAGTAATTTACAACGTATCGATTCCAGGCTGAACAAAGACTACATAATGAAAGGTCATTTCAGCAACACACTTTTCACGGTACTTCCGTCGCAAGCGTGTGCGATGATCAGCGCTCGACGCGACTGCATGGCAAATGAACGTGGAATATTGGCCGATTCATAACTGACCACTGGTCAAACTGACCCCGACCTGACCCAGACCACAAACCTCTATGGGTCATCACCAATCACTACCCAAAGTTTGATGTTGGTGCCTCAATGCACTACGAAATGCATAGATGGACAGACAGACAGACAGACGTGATCGGCTACTTTAGTATAGTAGAATTATGTACAATTGGTCTTGACTAATAAATCAGTGTGGGGGTCGTTACCTAGATAAAGAAACAATATGTAGTAAAAAACTGAATCGTCCTAAAGATATCATCATTAATTATAGCACGCACAATTGATCCTATTTATTCAAATATTCATAACAATGTCATGAATTGTTTGGATACTTGAACAATGAATCATTGATATTTCAAACATATCAAGCTCAGTAGAACAAGTAGAGTGAGGAGTATTATGATTAATGATTTTTGCCTCGAGGAATTATGTAATAAAATATTAAAGCAGTTTCATTCATTCATTCATTCATCCATGCTTCAGAAGACATACTGTGTGATAAATTTTTATTGATGATAAATGCCTCTTTTGTACACACCTTACACAACATATTGTTATTGTTTTGTTTGTTTTGACAGGTGTTCAAATTCAGAAGACTGTAAGCAAGGTACTGAAACTTGTTCAGGACTGGTCCTGAAAATATGTGGGCTAGGTTTTACGGAAAATGCTATGACAAATTCAAATCAGCTCTTAACATGGGTTAATTTCTCCCTTTCAAACATATAAATAGGTAATAATACATATGCTGGCCTTTCTTTGTTCAGAGTATCAGTATATATATGTACGACTCGTTTATTTCTTATATTGTTTATTAATGATGCTGTTTCTGTCTTAATATTGCCATCAATGTTGTTCATGTTGTTGTTGTTTGTCTGTTGATTTGAATAGTGAGTACAAAAAACACCCCACGATACAATTGTTTGGAGAATTGACCCTACAAACGCACAAACATATTATATGATATACCTAAGGCTTCCAAATGTGGTATAGTTCAAACATACTAAAATGTATGACCTATGATCATACATAAAAATGTAGGCAACGATCCCATTCGTCACTGTTCGGGGCCACAATTCAAAAGAAGAACAACACAAAATCTGTCAAATCGAATAACCAGTGAGATGTAAAACACACACACAGGAGAGCGATCCATGTTTTGCGAGTCTCTATGACAAAATAAAGAAAACATAAAACCAATGGTAATCCTCTTATTGTGCAGAAGACATTGTAACAACAACAAAAATAGTACAACCGAACAAAAAATATCTGTGGCTTGAGGCGATTTAGCCCCCAAAATGCCCCCAGAAGCACCTGAAAATGGAAAATGGAAAATGACAATGTAAGAAAAGGGTGGTGATTTAGGAACCAATGTAGAATAAGTGTACTTCATTCTCCACGACAAAATAAAGAGACATGAAGCTAATGGTACAAAAGCGGTGAGATATAAAATAATTGGGGAAAACCAACCATGTTTTTCTATTCTCCAGGACAAAAAAAAAGAAAGAAATATGAAGCTATAATGGTACAAAAGCGGTGAGATATAAAATACTTGGGGAAATCCAACCATGTTTTTCTAGTCTCCAGGACAAAATAAAGAAACATGTATATGAAGCTAATGGTAATCCTCTTTAGGGCTGCGTATTTCATGTCTCACAAACAAAGTGCAGTATGCAATGTATACAGCCAAAGCCTTGAAGACATACAAATGATCTGACTGTTATTTCGTAAAATGTCACCTCTAATCTTACACACAGCTCTAAGGATTCAGCGAAGATATTAAAGCATAGAAGATATTTAAGCATCGTCTTGCTTGAAGACACACAGGTCTCAACACAAATCATGTCTTTTCCAAAGGCTAAAGAGGCTAGGATTTCATGTTAACACCCCATTTTAATGCTATTTATAGCACTCAATCTATTTCATGTTTCATTTTATAATGCAGTGGAATGTGAAGAATTTAGCTGGGTTTTACACTCTTTATCCTCAAGCCCAAGCCTGTGCAGTCAGGGAAAGTAAATTTCCAAAACATTCCCAAAAGAACATTTTAATTTCCCTTACCGAAATGGTAGAATAAATGTTTAAAATGTACTTTGTAATTATGTAGGTTTTTAATTTGCAAATTCAAGCTAAAATACTTCTTGACACCAAAATACTAATTGTCGCAATTTCAAATTTGACTGGCACTGGGCATTACACAGGCGATAGAGCACATACGATGTTCATGTTGTCACAACTATTCAATGCCATCGGAAATAGTTCTGAACAATGTCAAGCAAACCAAAAACATTGTGACCACACAGGCTAACAATTGCTAAAATGTTCAATCAGCCATCAGAAACCAAAATCAAAAGAAAATGTTGTTTAGAACCATTAAATATTTGAATAAAATAATGTGATGTCATTATACTTTGATTAAAAGGAGCAAAGAAAATGCGATTCCAAAGGGATTCGAACCCGAGACCTCCGGATTGCTAGACCGGTGCTCTTACCGACTGAGCTATAGAAGAAAACCCTAGTACGCCGTTCGTGAATTAGTCATTGTACTTTGATGTACAATGGTCAATGTTTGTAGACCAATCATTATTAGCAAAGTACTCCACTAGACAATACTTTGTCAGCAACCGTGCCCTAATTTGAAAAATTTTTTTATATGTATGCACTGTTTCCGACACTTTTACCAGTCTCTATGGGAACCGCATGAATATTTTAACAATGTTAAGAAAAGGCAACGTGACTTTTTTCAGCCTTTCAACTTAAAGTTGAAAAGTATATAAACCCCAGACTCCTGTGTTGCTGTCGTTTGGTATTTGTCATATTTTTGCTCAACAGGAACATTACATGAAGACTAAAGAGTATCAAAAGTACTATTTTCAACATCAAGTTTAATAGATACGATGTAAAGGGATGCCTGTAAAGTGTCTAACTCCACGAAAATTACTTGAGAGCTTCCCCATTTCTCTTCTACCATGTTGTTTAGCTTATGGTAAGAGAAGAATAAACTAGGGTTAGATTTTTTCAAATGCCCCTTTAGTATGATGATATCTATCATTCAGCTCAAGAGCGTTAATGAACGGTCATAAACCTCATAAACGTCATACAGTAATTCGTTGTAAAAGCCGACGCATATTTTTGCTTTTTTAACCAGGAAAGCAGTGTTCTTTTTCAATGAAACTTTCACACATCATTCGGACATATCTTACAATTATTTTGGTACAGGATTGAAGTCTCAAATGTCATTTTGGGCAATATCTGACACTTTACAGGTGCACCTTTAATGTAAACTTGCCCATGACCAAAATGTAATACTGAAGTCTGAAGAAACATTTCATAGCAACACAACAATAACTAGATTTGTCTGCGTATCTAGAATTAGATCAGCGGCCCTTATAATTGCTAATACCTGTTGTTATGTGGTGAGAAAAGTTAAATGATCAATAACCACTTTTGAAACCTTTATCGCGGAAATCTATTTATGCCCGAGATAATTAATGTTGCCGGCTATCCTCACTCAAGATTACATTATGTGTCAATCAGATTCTTGTATTCACGTATAAACCCTCTACATGTGTAAGTCTCACGCTAGTATAAAAAGTCCACTGAATTAGTATACTCTCTATGGGTCCCGTGGTACTGAAAGAAGTAACGTCTCACAACAGATTATCTCAGTGCACGACAGAAGTTAAATGATCAATAACCACTTATGAATGGGTCATTAGAAAGTCTATTTATGTCCCATAATGTTGTCTCATAATCCGATCTCCCTATTGAATCTGCATGAAACTGTGCAGGACAGAGAGAAAAAGGGAGATTTTGTTTGTGAGGGTATGGAGTTGATTGGGAGAAGATGATCTTTTTGAAGATGATCGATTGATTCCTTTTTTTTTTTATAAGTTTGATACTGGAATGGATCAAGTCATAAAGCTCGATCGTAGCGATTGTACAATCTAAATATCTTTATTTTTTAAGCAGAATTATGAAAAGATAATAAAAAGGAGTTTTAAAATAATCTTTCCCACAGCTAGGGTAAAATTAAATGAGGTAACAGAACTACAGTTTTAATCAATTGTATTCAGTGAAATTTTGATTCATAGCAGTTTACAAGTGACAGGAAAATATTTAGGGCCAGTAAATGTTTGTTTCGGCCATTAAGAATTAAGAACAAAACTGCAGTTATCGGGTCAGCAGCAAATACAAAAGTTAATGTGGAGCCCTAGGAAAACCAAGCATCATGGAAATAAGTCATCGAATTACTTTATAAACTATGAAGTGTAAATTGGATGAATGTTCATTTATTTATTTATTTAAGGTTTAAAAACAACTGCCATGGCAGCCCGCAGGCTGAATTGAGGTAATTTTACATACAATAACATAATTACATATTATAAATATTGCATAATTTGTTTACAAAATACAAGGTGACATAATAAGTCATGAATATGCTTCCAATTGCAGCTGAAAATGCATGATATTTGCAAGTTCACCCAGATATTGACCTCTTCGCTCTTCACCCAGGCCCATGCAAAGAAACTTTTATAAACCCCTCGCAAAAAGTTTAGCAATTAAAGTTGCTTTCTCTTACAAGCCCCTAGATATTATCTTAGTAAATTTGGTATCATTAAAAAGCCTGTTTATCCTCTTTACATTAATGCCCGATTTGTAATGGTTATGTAATTATGGAATGTGCATATTAATTAGTACACCTGAATATGATGCCAAGTCAAGATTGAAATGTCGAAAAAATATGTTTTTGTGTGACTGCCTCTAGTACAGCACCATTCATAACACAGCAAATGTCCAAAAAAAATGTAGAATTCACATCAATTGACACATTGTATTTTTCAACGTTTCACTTTTGATGTGGCTCCATGTTCAGGTCTCCTGCACATTCCATAATTACACGTATCCCTACACAAAGTTCATATCTAGTTTAAATATGTACATAACATTGATCTGTTGGAATCTAGATGTTCAAATGCAAATATGGATGATTAACATGAAACGTGACATCTTGTAGTCCTAATAACAAACTTGATTAAACAAATAGGTGTATTATGATCTCTGTTTATTTTCCCACACATGGACAAGATAAGGGTCTTTGGAGTTATCTCATATCAAAGAAGTTGTGTGTGAGTCTATAATCAATATACACACGTAGACTGCGAAGAGGAAACAGATTTGGGAGAAAAGGACATATTTAGCACATTAACCATGTCCAAGATGTAAAAATACATTTATTAACCAACCATAATTTTTATTTTATAAACCCCTCGCCAAAAAGTTTAGCAATTAAAGTTGCGTTCTCTTACAAGTCCCTAGATATTATCTTAGTAAATTTGGTATCATTAAAAAGGCTGTTTATCCTCTTTACATTAATGCCCGATTTGTAATGGTTATGTAATTATGGAATGTGCATATTACACCTGAATATGATGCCAAGTCAAGATTGAAATGTCGAAAAAATACTTTGTTTTTGTGTGACTGCCTCTACAGTACAGCACCATTCATAACACAGCAAATGTCCAAACAAAATGTAGAATTCATATCAATTGACACATTGTATTTTGCAACGTTTCACTTTTGATGTGGCTCCATGTTCAGGTCTCCTGAAATCCATAATTACACGTATCTAGTTTAAATATGTACATAACATTGATCTGTTGGAATCTAGATGTTCAAATGCAAATATGGATGATTAACATGAAACGTGACATCTTGTAGTCCTAATAACAAACTTGATTAAACAAATAGGTGTATTATGATCTCTGTTTATTTTCCCACACATGGACAAGATAAGGGTCTTTGGAGTTATCTCATATCAAAGAAGTTGTGTGTGAGTCTATAATCAATTACACACGTAGACTGCGAAGAGGAAACAGATTTGGGAGAAAAGGACATATTTAGCACATTTACCATGTCCAAGATGTAAAAATACATTTATTTACCAATCATACCAATCAAAATGGAATTCTAGCGGTTCCCTTGTACCTTATTTTATTCAAGTATTAACAAAAGCATGGGAAAGGTTTCGGTTTTTCAAATGCTTTTCAATATAGGCCCAGAGTATATTAGCACGGGTGCTGTGCAGGCAGGCAACGGACAGCGCCTAGTGCCTAACAACAGAGTAACAAGTGCCCTCTCATTATTAACACCACAAAGGGCCGTAAATGGGGCTGCCCATTCAGCTTTTCAAGTGACATTAGCGAGCAGGCAATGGTGGCAGTTTCCAACAATAACAGCTCCCCGAGAAATCTTTAATTTGATTATAGTCCAATGTGTAGTCCTTATTCTGACTTACTTTTATGTGTCACTGTGATCCGAGAATTAAATTATTCATAATTGACACAGTTTAATAATACAGGGCTAGTTAATAATGTCAGTAATACCACAGAGGTGGGAGGATCTTCAATAATTTTGCGCTACATGAATATGCCCAGTGAAAAAATTAACAAATTAACAGTAAATTAACAAATAGTGCAATGCAAAGTAAATGTTGCAGTGCTCTTTTCATGAAAACGAACTTGAAAAGTAGCCTCCTGCACTATTCCATTAAAGTGTCTAACTCCACAAAAATTACTTGGAGCTTCCACATTTCTCTTCTACCGTATTGTTTGGCTTATGGTATTAAAGAGAAGAATAAAATTGGGTTAGATTTGTTAAAATGCCCCTTTAGTATGACGATATCCATCATTGATAATCATTCAGCTCAAGAGCGTTAATGAACGGTCATAAACCTCATATACACGTTATACAGTAATTCGTTGTAAAAGCTGACGCAAATTTTCGCTTTTTTAACCAGGAAAGACAAGTTCTTTTTCAATGAAACTTTCACACATCATTCGGACATATATCTTACAATGATTTTGGTATAGGATTGAAGTCTCAAATGTAATTTTGGGCAATATCTGACATTTTACAGGTGCACCTTTAACACATGTATGTTCTTTTTGTGCAATACATATTGTTTTCCAAAATGTTGCTTTTTAAGTAGCTATATTTATAATACAAAATACTGAAAACAACAATACTCACAAAACTAATTAAGACTAGAGATCTAATGTTCATGTTTTTTGTACATCAGATTTCAGGAGGAATAAAAACAGATCGATTTGCATTGAATACGATTCAAAGTTTAGATCAGTGTTGAGCAGATTGCCGGAAAAGATAAGATTTTATCCAATTTCTGATATACAGAGTTGTAAGAATCAATTTGGTAGTTTCACTTCTGAATCTGATAGCATCCTGAAGGCAATTCAGGCTCTACTGTTGAATCATAAATAGAAAGTAAACCATTAATATAAATTTATGGAATAGTTTAGGGTACTACAGGGCCTAAAATAAAACCAAGTTAATTCTAGAAAGTATATTTTCTCCCAGTGGCCTGTTTTAAGACCATTCAGAGTTCAGACATGCATACAAATCAAAATTTGGTTGCTCCCAAAAAAGAAAACATTTTTTAAAAAGGTTAAATTGATTTGGTTGCCAGGTAATTAGGCTATCTAAGTTAAATTTGATAATAAAATGTTGGTGAGCTAATTTTGATGGCCAAAGCTCAGAATCAAGTGCAACATTCGGAGGTCCGTTGTCCAGGGATTTTTAAATTTGGATTTGTCATACAAGAACACACACACACACACACACACACACATACAATTATGCACAAAATCACACAAAACAATACAATTACAAACAATCACACATACCGTCACACTTACAAACACACACAAACACCATGGCTGCAAATATTGGCATGCTGACAAGACAAACACAAACTAATTGAGGTTATCTCTACATTATCTAGAGGTGCAACTTAAAAATGTAGTTCCCACACACACACAGCACAGCTCCTCTCCTCCTCGAGGTGTTACCAACCCTATTCAGAGCTAATACCACCAACAATAAAGTAGCCGGAAAATCTACGTCAAACCCAGGGCCAGGGATCGCCGGTCAAACATTGCTTTACCCCACCATGCGAGCCCAATCTTTTAACCCTCGATCTCCACAAATACATCTCAGATTAATGATTAAGAGATGGGTTGGGACTACATGTAGGAAATTAAAGGGATCTAGTAATTGTTCCAAACATCAAAATCCACAAAACTTGTCTAGAATTTCAGCGTTTCTCACATTTATAAGCATGGAATGGTTTTCTAAATTGTTAATTTGTTATAAAGATATCTATGATTGTCACATGTTTGGATCTGACAGTCTCCCTGGGAGATTTCAACTGTGTACAAATTTAGTGCAATGAGTAACAAAATATCACTATGGATACATGATACATGCTAATTTCTCGGTCATATATAACATTCATTTACAATGGAATATTCACACATCACTCAATGGACATATCGGCTATCACAGAAATGCAAATTTTCTCAACCTTTCATCAGTTTTTGCACAATACAAGTATGTCAACAAAGTTACTACATACATTAGATCCCTTTAAGAGATGGGCCGAGACTTGGTGGGGAATGGGGGGCAAACGAAGGTGATAATAATGAGAGGAGACGAGCCAGGGGGGTAAAAATCAATGTGCCTCATTAAAAATGCATGGTTTCTTCAATGGGAAGAGCTGGGAATTGCTCAATGGAGGGGGCTCGCCTCTCTATGAGATGTTTACCGCGGGATTTGCACCTCTGTGCGGTGCCATAAGTGTTATGGTTTCCCTGTGATCGGAGGAATTTTTGTGAAATTTTCTGCAGGTGTGCCAGGTTAGTAGCATCGGACTGTAGCTAGGTCACGTAGGTGTGAATGATAATCAAACAAGAGCGGCTAATTGTCCCCATGCTGCACAGTAGCCTCCGCTGATCAACTGCTTCAGGCAGTGACAACTGACAAATATTCAATGTTGGAGATCTACAGGGCTCAGTCCCAAGGGGACATTGTCTCAGTGTCTAGTAGGTGTCTACATCCATTATATCAATTAATGTGCCTCATTGGTATTCTACATGATACCCAGTGAAACTTCAAATATATCCTACAGTTCATACTTGACACTGCCCTCAGCCCTTTTAATAATCCCAGAGACCAACTCTAATCCCTAGAAGCATCTGAAATCTGCATCTGGGCTTAAAGGGATAGTTGAGTTTTGGTAGAGAGGGCGCTAGACTACTTATTTTTTTGTGAGGTAATGAAAAACTGAGTGTAAAATTTGAAAGAGCATAATATTTAAACAATAAAATCATCTTTGTTTGATCAAAATCGGTTCAGAGACGGCTGAAATATCCATAAATATAACGATTTGTAATAAACCCGGGGCCCCGGGTTTATTAGAGAATTTTGAACCAGCCATTTTTTTTTAAATGCTTCCTCTTTTCAAAAAGTTACAAAATAGGTATTTAAATAGTTGTTGGTTATTTCTCTATCTAATCACTATTTCAACAAAGCATCACATGCACAATATTTAATTCAAAATGGTTGAAACCGATGAGTGTTTAGAGAGCGCCCTCTTACGTTTTAACGGCTCTTTTTGAATGATAACATGATCTTTACTACGTCATTTGTAATTTTTTGTTCCTTTCTAGTTATAAATATTAGTTTGTAATGTAATGATGCAGGTTTTGGTTACTAAAATTCAGTTTCACCAAAACTGTACTCTCCTTACCAGAACTCAACTATCCCTTTAAATGTTGGATATATATATAATAAACCCCCTTCTAGAAAACCTCAGATGTGCGTACAATATATTATGAGCCTTGGGGTTGGCTAGGTAAATGACAGCTAGTAGATACCTAATTTCAAAGGAGAAATCAATCAAAGGAACTAAATCATGAACTTCTTACAAAAAATGTAGAGATGTACCAACAAATAAACTTGTTGGCATGGTTTTGACTTCTTCAACATTAATAGCAAAATATATCACTGTCAAAGTTATAATAGGCACAGAAAAGTGTAGTATTATAGGACCCCTATTTTTGCATCCTTCAGATAGTTGACTTTCATTAGTAGTACAGAAAATACACTGCAGATGTATACGTTGTAAAAAAACAAAAAAATAGTGATTCAGAATTTCAGATCCAGCATAGCTCGATCTCTACTTAAACACACTTATAGCCTACAGCTTTTTCCAGGTGTTGAAGCCCACAACAAAACACTAGTTTAGGGCACTTCCAAGAAGATGCTCAGAAGGGCCATTGAGAAGCCTTTTAAAAAAACTATATAGGAACTAGGGTTCATTGACAAAATCCTCTTTCCTAAGCAGAATTGCTCAAAATCAATCAGCACTCTTTTTATTGTTTAAAACCTATTTCCTGGATATCAATTGCTTTAGTCTTAGATAGATAAAGCATTGGCCCATAGCTCTATTCCCCTTGTCTCAAGCTAAAGTCCTCACCTAAAACTTTAGCCAAATAACCAACCACCAGCACGAAGCACTTACAAAAGAGAATGGGGCATTCTAGCTCTTCTTTTCTTTCCACTACAAGGTTCAATGACGACTACGCAAAGGAGTCAGTCTAATAGAACAAGAGTATTGAGTGATGCTGCGGAGCGCAACAGTATTCTAAGTACTACTTGTCCCCCCATGGTTTTTCTAAGAGGGTAGGAGGATGTCAAACCTATGTACAGTGACTACCCAAGGGAAACAAGAAAAGTGGCAATTAGTAGACAGGCGACCTCTATCTAGACAGGTTCTATAATCTATACCATGCTTTTTTTTTCTATCCAGGAGATCGTGTTTGGTGATCACTATGGGTGGGTTGGCTGCTATCTAAACCTAGATGGCCGCTAAAACAGGTTTTGCTGTACTTTGTGAAAAGAGAACACAGTTTCAAAAACAGACTCGATCTGGATAGAAAAGGGGCAAGGATTCTATTTAACTAAGAGGTCTAATCAGTCCAACAAAGCAGAATAATGGAGTGACGTTGGTCTGCGCTGCATGGCTTTGTCAATAATTCCAGGTATTATAAGCTTCCTCTAGTTAAAATCTTGTTTTTCCTAAATGTCCTCCCCCAAATAATCAATACCCTTCATTGGTTACCCTGGGTAGTGGCTGATTTTACAGGTGTACACAGTACACTTGAACACAAGAGTCGAATTGACGATTTAACAGCTTCAAAAGCCCTACATGTAGAGCTATTGTTGAGATGGTGTTAAGCTGTCAGATTGCCCTGATGTTTGAAAGGGTGCTTTACATGCAGAAGTACTTGATTGCTTGTCACAGGTTTTGTAAGAGATATTGAACCCATAATCCAGTGAAGAAATACACAGAGCTCTGACCGATTTAGCCCACAAAATGAAAATTAATAATCGTTTTGATTTATATAGCACCAAATACAGGCATGAAAAGTACAGTTCATAAAAAAACACTGAAAAATTACTGCGAGGGAGCGAATTGAACGAGCGGGAGGAGAGTGTAGGAGGGGGGTGTCGCACGGTAGGGAGATTTTTCAATTTTGGGGTTTAGAATTGTGCAATCTGGTGCATTCTGTGGTGAGATTTTTAACCCTAAAAAGATATAATAAGAATCTGGGAGTAAGAGGATTCCATTTAGCATAACACATACTAAAACAGGCTCTGGGTAAACATTTTTATCATTACCAGCAAGCAGAGAGGATTATTTATTATTTTGGGGGGAATTTTTTTTTTTTTATTGGAGAAAAAGCGGAAACGCAGAAAATGTTGATGCCTGCAAATATGATTCATAATCATCTCTATTTAGTGCTTTACATTACAGCCCAAAAGAGCTCCTGTACAAGTTTAGAGCTGCAGTAAATTTGCATAGATCTATATAGAGTTTAATGCAAAATAAATGACATCAATTATGGTTTCAAAAAGATGTAGCCCGTGAAAAAAAATTGTTTTTTTTTTTCCCTGAGACGAGTTATGACAAATTTAAGAGCTGATATATTTTGTTGTATTTGGGGGCTGTTTTAAAATCTTGCCTGCATTTAAAATACTTATCTAAATAGCCCACAGCTCCGGTGTATTTGATTTCCGAACATTCCCAAAACAAACTGAACGTCTGAGACTGTTGAAGGCAGACTACAAATGGAAATGCAAAGCTCTTCAGTCTTCATGCTTTTGTCCTTCTGTAAATTTGCACTCAGACTGTATTGAGCAATACAAAGTAAAAGTAGACAATGTATAAGAAGCTAAATAGCTCATCTATAGATCTGAAACAAACAAAAATTATTTTTCTTAAATTTTGTTTTATCAATTCTGTGCTCCTCAAAATTAGCTCAGGAGGAAAATGCCACCACTCTAAATAAAAAATACCTATTAAATTTCAATGGCCCCACTTGGAGAATGACAATCCAGAGTATTGATTCCTGATGACCACATTGCCTCCCTACTCAATGGTTGTGCACTAAAATCCCAATCAAGGTTATCACCCCAGAAGCCACAAATCAATGGTTCTTTTATCTCTTCTTTAAGAATAGAGACAATGGATGCATAGTTGTGGCTACACAGCTTGTGTCATATACCTGGCCTGTCAATTTATTTGAATGTTAATATGTGCAGCATGCGTGCAGTAATCAACACATTGTGTAAAATACATCCCTAATATAAAACATGATGATAGTGGTCACTCAAAATTGCACATTTGTTTGTGTGATTACATCCATATGTCTACAGTAATTTTAATTTAAATACTAATTATTTAATACTGAATACTTTCATAAATCTTAAAGAATTACAAACACACATTTACTCTTACTTTTTTTTTTTAGAGAGATCTACAATATCTACATGTAATTTAATTGATGTGGGGGGGGGGGGGGGGGGGCTGCAGCCTATAGAAAAAGGCATCCATGTTTGTCTGCCTAGCTGTTATTAATCAAAATATGCACAGAGCCAATAAGGAACTGGAAAATATTCAGTCTTTACAGTAAACAAATTATCTGTGTAATTACCCACTATTTGTGTGATTTAAATGTCAATAAAAATTATGAATAAATTGTTAACAATAGTTTTGTGTGGCTAATGTGTTGCTTTTGGGAGATGGACTTGTTCAACACAAACTCCATACAAAAAGTTTGGACAGTTTTTTGAGCCACCTATTTCTCATTTATTTTAGACCTGCATGTCTCTGATATCATTTTATGCATCAGTAACAATCGCTTGCTTCATGGCTAGGTATGTCCCCTTTGTTTACAGGTGGTTCTCAAACAGAATGTGCCAATTTGACAAGTATCTGTGCTACAAGGGGACCACCACCCAAAAATAATATTCTTATAAATAAAAGGTAACATCTTTAGTAAGGTCCGTTCCACCAAAAAGTTCAGAAAAATATGTTTCCAGGAAAATGATATCATTGGGGAAAAAAGCATCCATACTACAGGTGCACAAGATGGGCACGTTAACACACAACTTGAGTTACATGTAGCTCAAATTTCATGCTTGATAAAAAATGCTGTGTCTGATGGTAGTCATAATGCACTTTTGTGTCAATACAAGTTGCTAAGCTGAATTTCGATGATATCCGAACAGGAAGTACAAATGTAGATGAAGATACATGCATGCAAACTCATTGTGGGTGCTTAGGCCAAATAAAAAAAAAAACATGTTTAGCGTCCTGCTCTTTTGAAAAAAGGAAGGAGGAGGCCCTTTTTTTTTTTTTTTTTTTTTTCTTCAAAATGGCCGACTTTTTTCAAAATGGCCGACTGACCCATTTGTAAACAAATGAGTCTATATTAAAAGTACTATCTTTTTCAAAATCATTTTTTCCCCCCAAAAAAAAAAAAAAAAAAATCACGAAATTTACATTTTTTTCGGATTTTTCACAAAAAAAAGAAAAAAAGAAAAAGCAGGCGGCCTCCAAAAAGGAAGCAGGCGGGGACGCTAAACATGTTTTTTTTTTAATTTGGCCTTAGTTCACAGCAACATTTAACTCAAAGTTCTAACTTGGTTTATTTTTATTTTTTGTTTTTGCCAAAAGAACAAACAAAATTGATTTCAATTGTTCACATAAGAAAGAGGTTTCACAATGGTGGTCATGGTGAAAATACTGAAATGAATGACATTGAATTTCACTATTTCAGTAAAATGTACAATCATTTCAAGAAAACACAACCACACCCAAGTGTAATACATAAACATATGAATTATGATATCTCTTACATAAAGTCTTAGCTTAAATATGAAGTACTTTCCTGACAAAATAGACTTCTTACTAAACAGATGCCAAATACTGCTGGTAAATCAGATCCGTTATTTATAGAAAAAATAATACATTTATGGAAAATGACACACTGTAGTGTAAATCGTTCTTTAAATTAGGTTTTGGGCACCTCTCTGAAGATAACGGAACGCCCCAAGGCCAAACAGAAGTAACCAACATCATCATCATAATTCACACTCACAATTTATGCAACGCACAATTAGATAACATTAACAATAACAGTCCAAAGCAAGTTTCCAAACATTACATTTACAAATAAATAAATAACAAATATGCATCGACTTTCTCATCGACATAAACATCGCATCGACATAGCATGCAAATCACTTCATTCTGACTTCAGCTCAGCAGCAGTCCATCCACCCCCCCCCCCCCAAATAAAAATTAAAAATAATAATAATAAATAATAAAAACCGATTTATTAATATTATTATAAATAGTAAAATGCTCAGAAGGCATGCATGCTACTTACACTTCCATTGTCTCCATGTTAGCAAAAGGCATCGCCACATTCCGATTCCTTCCTTTCTTTTTCGCTGCCATCCCAACAGTTGACCGGTCATGCGCTGCTGCCGCTGGACCCGGCGGTTGATGTTGGTGGTGGCTGTTCTGAGAATGAATTCTCAACATGAATGCGTCTCCAAAATCAAGTCTACATGTTCAACTGATATAGAGAATTTCAGAGTTACATCGTAGGAAACGTCAAATCTGTTTGTTCGATCATTCACCATTAGTTAATATATGTATAAAAGTACCCAAGCAATGAATGGTGAAATTAAGTTACCCGCGGTTCTCCAAGTGTTCAGGGCGGATACTGACCAATGTCCACGCCTCTCCTCACGGGCAAAAGATCTCGGACAGTCCCGTTGACTTCGTTAATTCAGCGGCTACCGGTAAGCGTACCCAGCTTCCATGGAGACGAGCTGAAAATCGTCGCGATTAGTGCCACCAAACAGGCTCCAACACTCAAACTTTCATACAATTTGGACAAAATATCCGTAGAATAGCATATTTATGTTTGAACTGCAACATGAACCTCGTTATAAAGCTCAAACAAGCCAGGGGGACGGTCCTTACTTTTCTCGAACATTCATGTGTCGTTTCAAGATTTTACGCTCATAACAAAATGGCCGTGACACCCGGGTCGGACCCACAATGCACCTTGAGCGGCAGTGGTTGACTAGGCGACAACGTTATAGTATGGGAACAGGTGCAAAGTCAATATTATAGGTGCATGCTATACTATAATCATTTTGATAATGCTTGTTCATAATGTTCACGATCTATTCATATTTCAAAGGAAAGATTTATCTCCTCACATAATAAGTAAATAACTAGAGATTTAAACATATATTTTACAAGCGTATGGCCTCAGTTGGGCCTCAGTTAGGAAACAACTGAAGTAAAACGTAGATCCTAGTTTTATGTTCTCTATCATAATAAAGTGTAACTTTTTTTTTATAAAGAGGGCGTTAACTCATAATTAAAGTTAACAGCTTTGACTCCCATTCAAGGATCTCCACAAAACGGGAAAAGAGTAACCCCACACAAAATGGTTGGTTGGTTGGTTGGTTGGTTGGTTGGTTGGTTGGTTGGTTGGTTGGTTGGTTGGTTGGTTGGTTGGTTGGTTGGTTGGTTGGTTGGTGCCCGGTGACAGGGGGGGGGGGGGGGGGGGGGGCATGTACCCTAATTATTTGACAAAAACATAAGAGGAAAATCCTTACAAACACTTAATTCTTGGGCACTGGTAGGTAATTATTTAGTTAGTACAAACTAATGCATGTGCTCCATTAATTATGATTATTTACATACGGTATGGGACCACCTTTTATCATTATCATCGCCATCCAAGAGATGGTCTAGGCAGCCTGGCGTAGAGCTAGGATTTTGCAGTGGGGTCCATCAACTGAGGGGCACCAGGGTGTCTAATTTTCATGAGGGGGCACAGGTCTTCGCCCGACCAGTCCCCAAAACTGCATCGACTTATAAGGTGACTAAAATTATATTCACCTTGGAATGGCATGATTTTGGATACGGAGCCATGTCAGATTTCCAGGAACACCATAACCCCCCATCCCCCTCCCTCACACACTCACACACACACACTCACACGGCACTTTCAGTTTTCAATTTTTTGTTTTCTCATTTTGTTCCCACACACACTTTTTTTTTTTTTTTAAATGATTTTTATTTCTCCAAATTAACATGACATTTACAATTGAATAACATTTTAAATAATACCAATTTACAGTGTACAAATCAAGTGTAATGCAAAAATTAAACACAATGGAGATTTAACAAAAGATAAAAAGAAGTAAGACATGCTACTTCTCCCTTCCCCACCGCCCCCACCCACCGCCCCCTCCCCCACCCCTTTGCACACTCACCCTCTCCTCCCTGCCCCAGAAATCTGCTCACATTAAAAAAAATAATGTTACCAAATACATACTTAAATCAATTCTTTTTAAATGTTACAAGCTCACGGGAGAAACATCGCGTTTGAAGAGTTCATGTCAACACACACACACACACACACACACACACACACACACACACACACACACACACACGCACACACACACACACACACACACATACATACACACACATACACACACAAACATCAAGCCTGAAGTTGATGTTCAGTCGTTGTTGCTGTTTTGTTGACTTTGTTGTTGTTGTACTTGGTAGTGCTGCTGTTGTTAATGTTTTTTGTTGCCGTTGCGGTAATGGGCGTAGGGGAACATTTTTCTCAGGGGCCTGAGGTATTTTGCCCGAATAATTTTCCTTCCCGACTTTTCATCAGAAGCAAAAAAAAAGGTCCTCGCCTTTTTGATGCCTGAAAATAATATGTTTTTATGGCTTAGTCCGAATATAAAAAGCGCGATTTTGCCCGAATTATGAGACGGTTTTGCCCGAAAATAAGATGAGTTTGTGCAAATGTAAGTAGGCCCGAATATGACATGGTTTTCCCGAATATATGACATTTTTTTGCCCGAAAATGACATGGTTTTACCCGAATATGGCAGCTTTCAAAACTCCAGGGGGGCTGCAGCCCCCGGGCCCAGCCGCCCCGCCCCATAGCCGCCTGTAATTATGCCGGTGTTGGTTTTGGAAACGTGTCCCAAAATGAATCGAATGTTCAATGTATTTTGAATTCTGTTTTCTATTTGTATGACATTTTGTAATAAAGTCAATGATTTGCATTATTTTGTTTAATTTTCATTACGGTGATGTTGGGGTGATGTTACTTTGTACCCGTTTTCAAGTGTTTTAATCCAACTGGATCTGTTTATTTTCACTTGCAATTAAATTCATTAGTCTTGAACATAAAATTATGATTAAGAACCGATTGATTTTGTCACAACTTTCCAAAACCAACACTGGGCATTTGTCGGTAATTCATGTTTTGAAGAAATGGTTATTTTAAGTGACTGTTTGTAAAAGACCTATGATTGTAAAATTGAAACAACCACATCTTCGCCAATTGTTGACCAAGTTAGTTAGAACAAAGCATCAAATAAAAGCTTATGATGAGACCTTTCTAGAAAGGTTTGAAAATCTACATTTTGATTTTACCGACAAGTGCTGGGTTTTGCTATTGCCGGTCACATAATAGGCCTACAAGCAACTAAAATTTCAAAAGATTACAATCACGACAATGGACTACAAGAGATTACAATAATTCATCACCAATAATATTATGGTTTTCAAATTATGAGGCTGTCATAAGCCTCAGAGGTCTAGTGTGAGCGGGATGGGGTGGGGTGGGTATAAGCGGGGTAATATACTCCCTAGTCCCTATTATAAAAAAACTTGCAAAATCATTATCAGGATTGTCCGGGTTGCTTTGTTGACCAAGTCATCTAAAAACACCCGGGTCAGACTGACCCTGGGGCCACACTCCATTCCGGGTCAAAAAATGACTCGGAATGGGGTCAGATGTGACCCCATTCCGGGTCTTCGTTTTTAGAGTGTAATTATACAAAAAGAGTAATATTATTTTGTTGTATCACCTTCAAGAATTTTGATTATTTCAGTGAGAAGTTTTGAAAGCGCTGATCCCCTATAAAAGTATATGATATTTGTTTCTCTCTCACATCGTTTCCCATTCTATTCTTCCCGGAGGTTCATTAAATACACTTGTAAATCTTTGTTTGTTTGCTTGCTTGTTTCTACTAATTTTCTTCACTTTGTATAAAAGTAACTGAAGGGGAAAACGAGGTAAAGGTAATACAATTTGTTGCTGGAACCAAATAGGTTCTATAGAACCTCTTTGCTGGATTCTGGAACGTACATGACATGACTTTATCTCGGGGGGGGGGGGGGGGGCACTCGAATTATTTTTTGACGGGGGTGTGCCTCACGGAACTCTGAAATGGGGTCGAGCTGACTACAAGCACAAAATATAGGGTCTTTGGGGCTACAAAAACCCTGAAACGGGAGTTAAGGGGTCTAAAGAGCAGACTAAAGCTACAAAATACATGGACTTGGAGCTACCAAAGACCTACGGAAAGCCTCGAAGACTAGAAGAAGGATAATGGACTTGGCGCTACTCGACTATATTAGCCAAGTTATTCCGGGGGTCTATGGAGCGGCAATTTTTGAAAATCGGGTATCTTGAGAGCGGCAATCGGGTGTGAAAACGGGGGTCTTGTAAGCGGCACATACCCGTCTTACATTATACATGATGAGTGCCCCCCCCCCCCCCCCCCCCCCCAACCCCGGGGACTGTCGGTTGGAAGAAGAAGAAAAAGAAAAGGAAAACAAAACCCGGGCCGACAATCAACAAAACACACAAAACGTCTAGGGCGCCATCTAACGATCAAATATTGTCAATCTTGCCGGTGATTATTTTTGCCACGTTACGTTAGCGTTGATTTCTGCTGAAGTGACACAGACGGTTCCACGATTAAATGTCATCTTTCATTCACGGCTTTACTCCTCTTTTTATATGAATGAGATCGATGATTGGATTCATTAATTGTGTGGCCTAGAAATAAATACTAGATCATCGGAATTCAGTAATACAGGTGAGATAATACAGTTAATGACACGTAGCGATCGTATTTTTATGAGATGCCACTTCCCATTGTACCCACACATAGGTCAATTAGCATTGGTCATACGTGCGCCTTATTTTACAACATGTTCAAGCCCGTGCAACAAGTTTGTGTTGCTATTTTGGTTTTGACAGTGGTGTTGGTGGTGAATGTTGTAGAAATTAATAAAGTTAAACTACTATACATACCAAATATGCTATTTTTGTTGTCCTTTCTCTTCACTTTCCTGGCATTTGAGCTCTTTTTCTCTGGAAAAAAATGAGTAAGTTCCAGCACACCCCGAATCGTGTTCCACATGTACACTAAATTAAAAATGTACATAAAAACAGTGAGCCATCTATTGACAAGAATCGCACAGGAACGTTACTAGCGCTTGCTAGATACATGACGCCAAAAAAGGTTCATTATTCTTCTTTCCAGATGTTTTTTATTTGTTTTGATCTACTCCGTGGTTTCTAAAAATGTTGCGCAGATTTTAATATGTGTACGTGTTTAGCGCCCTCTTTCAGAAAAAAGAGTATACGGCTTGTGTTAAGGCTAAGCACGTCCGTGCGTGCTATTGTTCCCCAGTGCAGCTTGTTTACTATACGGTTAGCTTATGATCACCGTATGCGGGCGCGGCGGGCGCGTCGTAGCTTCACTTCTTCAAAGATGGCCGAGCTTCGGGTAGGAGTCAACAACTGACGAAAAGACATTAACATTTGTAAGTAATTTAACCATTGCAATGCAGCGAATGCTAAATGAAAACACGACTTGATATGTCGTGTACAGCAGTGTGTGTATACAATATTTCATGAATGTGGAATGAATGAGTTGACACCGATAATGTCGGGCAGGTACTTGATGCATACACGAGTTCCTATATGTTGCGTGTAAATGGTCCAGTTCACTGGACCTATTTACTAGTAGATGTGATTGTACCGGTATCCATTGCATTGACATCCGTATTGAATGGCAAACCTGAATGATTTAACCTGCACAGATGTTGAATGTGTTGTGTGTTGATCTGATCTGAGACAGTTGAATGTTACTGCTGTGAATGTTTAGATTCTAGTCCCTGTCTCTAGCTACTTACATAAGAACAGAGTAAATGTGGGCAATTTGTAGCTTTGTTATGTATTTTTAACAATCTTTTGTCTGTTTTTATTTTATTTTTAAAATTAAAATATTAAAAATAAAATCGTAATTGTTGAGTTGACATTTTACAAACTAAGCCTAAGGCAAAGCATTGACATTGTAGGTATTGTTCTGAAAATGTATTAGCAGTGTGAATGCCATTTCCATGATTATACTTACGGGTGAACAACATGGCCTCTTGGATGTGGGTGAACTCTTTTCAGTTTTTCATGTGTTTGCAGTACAATTAACAGACCGTTATTCAAGAACATGCATACAATTACAAACGTTTTATTAGTAAACAAGCTGTGCGCTAACATGCTAGGGATCGGGACCTCAAAGTCATTATCTTTCTGTCTGCCGTGTCTGCCGAGCCCGGTACTTGAGTTGCAGCAGTAATGCATACAACAGGGCTCGACACTCGCACTTGCCCGCTTGCGCTTGCACGGGGCAAATACAAATTGGAGATCGGGCAAGTCAAATGTCATTACTTGTCTAGTGGCGAGTTTGCTTGCCCAATCGGGCAACATATAATTGTTCAACTAAAAGAGAACAATGTAATTTCATACGTATAAATCTCACCTAAATGTAAGAGGGCAAGTAAATTTATATTGGGGCAAGTAGAAATTTCATAATTTATGATTTTACTTGCCTGAATGGGCTAGTACAGAAAGAAGTTAGTGTGGAGACTTTCATGCAAGCATGAATTGGGGCAGGTAAGCACTGGATTGTGGGAGGCCGAGAACGTTAACCCCCTCAATGGCTTAAAGTTAAAGTTCAAAAATTAAGGACGAGGACACGAGGTCTTTCCCAAAATTATTAGTTGATTGGCAAGTAATCCAGCTCAGAAATGGTTGGTTTAATATCAACAATTTAGCATTCAAACCGAACATCTCATTTCTAGGCTACATGTACTATAATGTGGAATGTAAATGGTGCAAAATAATATATTTGTCAGAACAGAATTAACTTTTATTTCAAAGATAACATGAAAGCTTTAAAAATAATAATAAGGGCCTCTTATAAAGCGCAGGCAGTCATGTCTGTCACAATGTGACATTCCTGGTCATCAGGTACTGTTCAAACTCACACAATGCTTTTGCATACTTTTTCAACTCCCCTGGGGAGCATACTAGCCATTTGCAGTACAGAACAACAAAAACATGCTGTATAGCCTCCATGATTGACATTTTATGGCGTGGGTAAAATTTACATAATTTGAATCAAATTTTCTAATTGTAGGAGGTGAGTGGTGGAGCGAGCCAGCCATGAAGGTGAAGGAAATCAACCGAACGGCCAACATGGCCTGGAGCCCCGCCGAGCAGCACCCGATCTACATCGCCACGGGAACGGCCGCCCAGCAACTGGACGCGACCTTCAGCACCTCGGCCGCTCTGGAGATCTTCTCCCTCGACCTGGCTAAGACAGGAGTGGAAATGGAGCGGGTGGCTAACCTTAACACACAACACAGGTACGTCAAATATCTAACTCATTGTTAGGGCTCGCCCTTAGCAATGGACCGGATTACCAATGGCCACCAGAATTTAATTTGGCCACTAGCGATTCGGTATTGGCTACCAAACATTAGGAACTGTCTATGTGGGTCATTGGAGTCTTTCAGATGTGTAATTTTGGCCATCTGATAGAAGAGCCTTGCTAACTGTTCCCAATGGCCAAAGGTGTAATATATAGTTGTCCAAATTTAAAAGATAGTAAGTTGCAACCAGCAACTGGAAGCAAAATTCAAGAACCCCAGCATGTCTGGAGATGATCTCGCCTGACCTGGCTAAGAGTGGGTTGGAAAGGGAGCAGGTGGCCGACTTTAACACACAGAACAGGTATGTTTTTATCTTTAATAATAATAATAATAAATTCAATATTTATAGCGCATTATAATGCACAATGCATTCCCTTTGCGCCTTACATAATTTACACAATACAAACATAAATATCTTGCAATCTTTGAACTGTTTCCCTGGGCCAAAGTTATTAGATAAAGTTGTCTGAAAGTAGATATTAACTGGCAGCCAGCAAATAAAAGCAATATCCAGAACCGTGGCTGCTTTGGAGATCTTCTCCGAACTGACTATAAAGAGTGGGGTGGAAATGTACAGTATAGAGTGGCTAATCTTAACACACAACACTGGTACAATGTAACTTTGATCTAACGGGTATGGGGCCATCTACAAAGTAGGTATGCACAATAGGGGGGGGGGGGGGGGGAGGGGGCGGGGGGGTTCACGCTGATGGGTACGCTGTATTCAACCACATGCAAAAAAAGTGCGTACAGGGAGGTAGGGGGGAGGGGGGGAGGGGGAGGGGGGGTCAATTTCGGACAAAAAAGTGTGTACATGTACTTTGTAGATGGCCCCTATAAGGCCTATGTTCTTTTACACCCCATACTCAGGATTTCTGAATAGCTTCTTTGTTTCTTCCCTTTCTCAGATTTCACAAGCTTGTCTGGGGCGAGCATGGGATGTCTGCTGGTGCGCAGTATCCCAACGGAACCGTTATTGGAGGGACGGATAATGGAGGCATTTACGTCTATGATGCCAGCAAACTACTGGCTGGAAGTGAAGCCCTCATTCTGAAAATGGATAAGGTGAGTTGACATTGCATGATACTTGAAATCAATACAAATTGCATTTCAACTATTTTGTGCTTATCTAGCACTTTGAAAGCTATGGTCGGATCTTTCACTCCTCACCTCATCGATAACATAACTGTCATAGAGTTGATATAATGGTCAACCAGGTTCCATTGGTTTACTTCGAAAAATTAAACAAAAACACAAGTAGACCTTTGCCACATTGGTATTTGAAATTGATTCTACAGTTTGAGATGCCATTTTTGTTATAATGAACATATTTTTCTGCTGGACTTGGTAGACTAAGATTGTAATATTAGTCTTTCTTTATTTTTTCTTACTCTTTAATCGCAGTTGAACAAAAATGATAGTTGCCCTATTAGGCAAGCAAACTAGACAATTTATGAAATTTTACTTGCCTGACATCAAGTTTTACTTACCTGGGCAATCAAGCAAGTGCTTGTGAAAAGCCTCAACTATAAATAACTTCATAGTAATTTGATAATGTAACATTGATAATGAAGGGACATTATTTAGAATTTGTTTCTATTGTTTTTCTTTGTTTTGAGCAGCATACTGGGGCCGTGCGAGCACTGGACGTGAATCCATTCCAAGCCAACCTGCTCTCGTCTGGAGCGAGCGACTCAGAAATCTTCATCTGGGATCTGAACAACACTACCACACCCATGACGCCAGGAGCAAAGTCACAGGTAAGTTGTTGTTACTTGTGTTTATTCTGTAATGCAGAAACTAGTTGTACAACAAAATTAAAATCAATTCTGTCTGACAACAACACCATCATCATTGAATTTTGTCGTCATTATCTTCATTGTCGTTATCATCATCTTCGTCATCGTCATCGTCGTTATTGTCGTCATCATCGTCATCGTCGTCGTCATCGTCATCATCTTCATCATCGTCATCATCATCATCATCATATTTGTTCAAATGTAATAACTTATCATTATCCTGGTAAGAATATGGTTCAATCCTGCGAGTGCCATATGTGCATCCATTTCACTCCCTGTAAAGTATTACTGGCAGTGCTGTTAAATGTAACCTTGTTATCTCTTTGTGAACAGCCTCCCAATGGAATCGCCTTTCACATTTTATGATTACCCTGGTTAGAATATGAGTTGAGATTGCCAGTGTGCACCATTTTGACTTCCTCTGGAGCATTTCTATTATATGCTGTTAATTCATGTTGTTATTTTTCTCTGACCAGCCATCCGATGAAATCAGCTGCGTGGCATGGAATCGTCAAGTCCAACACATCCTTGCCTCGACCTGCCCGGGAGGGCGCTGTGTCGTTTGGGACCTGAGAAAAAGCGAACCGATCATTAAAGTCACAGACCACAGCTCAAGGGTATGTTGATTTTTAAAATATTTTTTGTTTGTATAATCAAATGCAAATGTGACATTTGCCGACCAGAGCTTTAAAAGGGCCCTGGAAGGCCAATCAAAATAGTTCACTGCACCTCAATTACTAAAGAAACAAATGCAAAGAACAAAAGAACAAACAATGATGGGGTGGTTATCATTTTGTTGCAGAGTACATTTGTTGCAGAGTATATTTGCTCAAAGAGGTTGGAAGAAGTGCAAATCAGATTTAATTCTTCAAGAAAAAAAAAAGGACATGTTGCAAAGCGGTTAGATGAATTTGTTTGATTCCATTTCATTACATCTTTTGTATTGTAGCACTATCTCCCCATTTTGCATTGAAAAAGAAATTGACATGAATGTGAAAGGAGTTATAATTTGTTTGGTGCCATTTATTAGTAAAGTAGCAATTTACTTCTATGTAAACACATTGTCCCAACCATTGTCAAAACATTGTGTAACCTGCCCAAGACTATTTGGTTTGGTTATTTCATGTCATTCATTATCCAAAGTCACCAATCAGACTTTTGGGGCCTAGGTGTGTCGAGATCTATAATTAAATGCAACTGCAAAATTTCAAACGCAAGTTACTCAAATCCATTGTCTTATTATTCGATATCAAATACAACAAAAATCTTATCAGCAATTTCAACTTTGTTCATAACCTCAGATACGCTGTAAGGCGGTGGCATGGCATCCTGATGTCGCAACCCAGATGGTCCTAGCGTCAGAGGACGACCACTCACCGGTCATCCAGATGTGGGATCTGAGATTCGCCACGTCTCCACTCAAAGTGCTGGAGAATCATCAAAGGTGTGTACATATAATCAGCTTAGCAAAGTATTAACTGTCTACATATTTAATTTACAGCAGCTTTACAGGCATATATGCTTAATGGGATCTAGTAACTTTGTTGACATGTGCAAAAAGGGATGAGTGGTTGATACAATGTATATTGATAATGTATAATGATATGTGGGTGTTGTATGAGGGAACCGCTAGAATCCAATTGGATTTTGAGGATTTGGACAATGTTACTAAGTCCCTTTAATATGGTATTGCATCATCAATAGGGGGCTACTTTTCAAGCTCGCCTGCATGAAGAGAGCACTCTAAAGTTTGTTTTGCATTGAACTCTAGAAGCGAATTTATGGGGGCTCTTTTTGACATTTCAAGGACTAAATCGTCATGATTTCGAATGTACTTACCAATAATTACATTCTATTACATTCCAGGGGCGTTCTGTCGATCGCCTGGTGTCCACAAGACCCAGACTTGCTCCTGAGCTGCGCAAAGGACAACCGTATCATATGCTGGAACCCCAACAGTCCGCTCCCTGGAGGGGAGGTCGTCTACGAGCTCCCCACGTCGTCCCAGTGGAGCTTCGACGTCCAGTGGTGTCCGCGCAACCCGGGCCTCATCTCTTCGTCGTCGTTCGACGGTAACATCAACGTGTACTCGCTCCTGGGAGGGGGAGGCCAGGAAGGCAAGCAACAGCAGAGACAAGTTGATAAGGTATGTATATACTATGTACGATAAGGGTTAAGATATAAAAGATAATTATGCTGATAAGGTGTGTGCATCAATGAGATAATGTTTGTCCAGTGGTGTCCTCGCAACCCAGGCCTCATGTCTTCATCCTTGTTTGACGGCTACATCAAACTTTTTTTGCTCCTGGGAGGTGGGGGGAGCAGCAGCAGAGACGGGTGGATAAGGTATGTAGTAGGATGGGGAATAAAGCCTGGCGCAGACAGAGCCGACTCGACCCGATCCGACTGGTTTTCAGTCAGGCTAGAGTCAGTTTCGCTCAGTCGGAGCAGATCCAACATGTTGAATCGGCCTTGAATGACCTCCGACTGGCACTTGACTGGAAAAACCGGAGTCCTAAGGCAGCACATACTGAGTTAATCGGGCTGAAAACCAGTCGGATCGGGTCGAGTCGGCTCTGTCTGCGCCGGACATAAGATGTCACAGATATGCTGATAAGGTGTGTGCATCGTTATGTAAGGTCAGACACCTCTCGAGTATTGAGGACTTACGCAACTTTTTCAACTAGAGTTCTATTGTCATATAATGTTTGTGTTGACTTAGAAGTCCATTTTGTACGATGTAATTCATAAAACTTGCAGCATTTTCATTTAAGGAGTCCATTTTGTACTATGTAATTTATGGAATGTGCAACATTTTAAATTTCTTTTTCATGTTTTCATTTGTTTAATCTTTTTAGGTAATACATTGCAGTGTGTTTATTATGTTATATTAGTAATGTATGTCTCTAATATAATGAGAATGTTCATGATATGGTTTCACTTTGCTTCTTTCAGATTGCATCATCATTCCCAGGCACAGATGGGTTCAACCAACCAGCCCCTCGGGTACAGGGTCCGACAGAGCCACAAATTCTCAAAAAGCCCCCTAAATGGCTGCGGAAACCGGTTGGAGCATCCTTTGGGGTAAGTTTCTTTGAATCTCAGGGTAGCTGCTAGATGACGTAAAGTTATCTAGCCATTTTAAGTATCAAATTTCATCCTAACCCTCGAGACACGGTACAACAGAGCCCCTAGTTCTAAAAAAGCCCCCTAAATGGCTTCGGAAACCTTCTTTGGGGTAAGTTTCTTGGAATTTGAGGTTAATTTGCTACATAATTTAAACTGATGTAGCAACTTCAAGGTTGATTTTTTTCCCTGTCCTTCAGACACAGGGTATAACAGAGCCCCTAGTTCTCAAAAAGCCCCCTTAATTGCTGCGGAAACCTGTTTGAGCGTCCTTTGGGTGAGTTTTTTGGAATTTCATGCATGACTAACTTCTACCCATTCAGGACTGGTCGCGAAAATAATCGGGCTGGAGTCTATGGAGGATGCATGTTATACCCAAATCAGTCTTGAACAGGTTACGTTATCTAGTAATCTTTGCTTGACCTTTTATCCTGTCACCCAATCACTATGATAAAGTCCCATAACCCCAAAAAAACATGAAGGAGCATCCTTTGGTAATTGATTGGTACATCAGAAAGATAAAGGGCGAGCCACAGTGCCGATGACATTTTGTAAAAGTTTCTTTGTTTACCGATATGAAAGTACTTTCATGCTTGTATGGCAAAACCACAGAAAGATATCTGATATACAGTCAAACCTGTGTATAGTGACCACCTAATGGAAATGAGAAAAGTGGCCACTGTAGACAGGTTATATAACACCATTTCTATCTGCAGGCAGGTTGGCTGCTATAGACATGTGGCCACTAAGACAGGTTTCACTGTATACTTTTTGGAGAAATGCAAAATGGAATTGTAATTTGATCTCCTTCTCTACTACAGTTTGGTGGCAAGCTGATATCCTTTGCAAGCCCGAAGCAGCCCACGCAGCAGCAGCAACAGCAGATGGCGCCCCAGGCCAGGCCGGTCCACATCAGTCAGGTTATCACAGAAACGGACCTCATCAACCGGTCAAACTCGCTGGAGGATGCGTTGACGAAGGGATCGTTCATCGAGTTCTGCAACACCAAGGTTAAACAGTCGCAGAGCGAGCTGGATACACAGATTTGGAGGTTTCTAAAGGTAGGTTTTGTCTATAAATTGTTAAGATTCGGTCCACATCAGTCAGGTTTTTAACTATAACTGACCTCATCAACTAGTTCAACGCCCTGCAGGACGTGTTGACGAAGATTCTTGCATCTTTGAACTTTGAAAGAATGTAACTAATTGCTTACCAAAGAATTAGTATTGAACATGTTAAAGGTTTGTAGTGCCATTATTATCCTTTGGTGTTGTTTCTTTTGTTTTAGTGAAACTTTGACATGAGGCAAGGAATCACTTTTGTGAGCTACACCACTCTCATAAGTCAGCATGGAAGGCGGTTTCATAATTGTATTGTTGCATTTATGGCTTGAAAGTTTAAATATTTGTATTGTGATCAAAATTGTACAAATGATTCTCATGTTTTGGTTTTGTGTATTATTATGACGCGTAGGTTAACTTTGAAAAGGAGCCTAGGAGTCATTTTGTGAGCCTCTTGGGACACGACTCCCACGAGCTGGCACGGAAGGCTGCTGTCGCCACCGGCGCATCCATGGGTCTCACCAACGGCAGTCTTGAAGGTAGGCTAACCCTCCATTCTGCATTTTAGAATTTAGTTAACTGCTGTATCTAAGGCAATAGAATAGGTAATGCTAGTTGGTATTAACGCAAAGTGTACAAGATTATTTACTAATTTGTGTATTATTTACACTAATTATAATAAGATAGATTTTTTTTAAAACTTCTTGTTGAAGTGTGGCTTGGATATGTGATTAACCACTATAGTGTTTATAGTTTAACCACCTGTAGTACTTATGACCAAAAAACAAACATGTGAAATGATTGACAAGGTATATGCCTTTCCACTGAGTCGTTATGATAGAATGCAGGAAATAGGTATGCAATGCATTTGAAGGCAAATGTGAGATTGAGGTGGTATTTTGCTGCAAATTTTGAAGCTTCCATTTGCTGAAGTTATCCATGGTTAACATTTAGATGCGAGAAACAAGGGTATAAATCATGTAACTAAGTGTTCAGATATTTGTAATGATTATCTTCTCCCCTAATTATCTAGCTATTTAATTTGCAGTTTTTATTTTATGTTCTTATTGTATAAATGAAACAAAAAAGCATCAGGAATGCGCTTAACTGCTCCTCAGTTGAGCGAGAACGCACTTGTGTCTCGTAGGCGCATGAGATCATGTAAGTTAAATAGATAGTGATAGAGATCAGTTGCCTGTATGTGCTTTCCGCAGTTATGTGCCTTTCTAAGAAGTAACGTGTCTTCCTAAGAAGTAATGTGTCTTTCTCTAGTAGTCTCTAAGTAGTGACTTACCACTTGGTCTACTGTCATATTGTTTACTCTCATTTCATCTACATGTAACTAGTTAAGTAAATCATTTTATCCCAGCTGACAAAGAATCTGCTAGAATCAGAAAGCTTTAGCCCACAACCCACAATGTCAGTGAACAAATACAAGGGGGCTCAGGGCGAATTCGGCCCTCGAAAAGCCAAAAAGAGCCCCTGTAAAGTTGCATAGAGATCAATGAAAAACAAATTTTCGATTGTTATTTTCATGCAGGCAAGCTTAAAAAGAAGCCCCTGAAATCGTTTTTCTTTTCCTGGCCCACAGTTGATCATCATACTAGCAAAATCTGAATTCAGAGGTTTAGGACTAGGATTAGGGATGAATTAGATGTTTGGACAAGGCTAGATGTTATAGTTAGGGTTGGGCTGAAGTTCTTGTTTTTTAAGGCTGTCCAATCTGAAAAGATTTGTACAGCCTGGCCGTACTGTTCTTCAAGTTATTCTTTAATGATCATAAGATGGCAGTGTTTTACTTTTACTGAAGTTTGTAGTTGGGGAAATTTAAGTGTCAGGCATCATTTAATAGACCAAAAGAGATGTAGAAAAATGGTTCTAGACCAAGCAACCATAAACTTTCCAGGCTAAGGGTACTTCTGTAGCCTATTTTGTGGTTTTGTGTACAAATTGTAGATGTGGTGTCTCTGTGTGTATGTTATCTACAGTATAAAACTGTGAGGAACGTCGGTAGCGTCAGTTTCATTTTAGGTCCAAAGACGGTCTAGAAGTCCCCCAATTAAGTTTTTGAAATTGATGTCTGGTTTAGATGGACGTGATACCAAAATCATATGAATATTGGGTAAAGAAAAGATAAGACTGTGTCTCTTTTAGTCTCTGTGTCTCTACTCTCAGTGCATCAGCTTTATAGATGTCTCACTTCAGTCCTGCGATATGAAATATGCGTAGTCATTTCTGCCTTGCTTTCTTCGCGCAACATTGTATGACTGATGTAGCATTCTCCTTTAGTAATTTAGTAATTATATTTTTTAAATAGATTATTGCTTCTCAACTTCCATTCAGATAAGTTTGTTATGCCTAGAATTTATTTTGTTTTCTGTGAGCAGCTGTATATTTGCAGACTTCTACCTATGATTGATTTTGATTTTTTTTTCAAGCAGTTCTCCCTTGCATTTTCAATCTTTTTTTCTTGAGTAATGTTTTGACATTCTTTTTCTTGCCATTATTTTTGAAATCAGAGTTTGAAATAAACTTCAAAACTTTACATGTGATTTCTTGTACATGTTTGTAGACATCATTTCTAAATGTATTAATTTCATTAGTAAATGTTTGACTATGAATTAGATATATTGTAGTTTGTAAATCAATGTAATTATTATTTTTTTTTAATGCTGAAGTCATTTTGAAAAAAAAGTTTGTGGTACCCCACGGTTCCAGTAGTGATGGTTTGATACTCCGGGAGCCATGACAGCTGGGTTAGGTATTTGAAAAATCTCAATATTGGTTCTAATGTAATTATAGGACATGACTGGCTTAGCAGTCAAGTGTCTGGTGGTATCAATCCAGCTGAAGCCCAATTTGTTTTGCTGGTTTTCCATTTGTGTAGCTGAGAATAAACGCAGGTGGAATTTAAACAACAAATATATGAATACATGATGTTTCCTACATATGTTCCAGGTGAAGGTGGTGTTGATGCAGAGGAGCTTGCAGAGAGAATGCAGAGGTTATCAGCAGGAGCGCTGGAACAGGAAGCCAAGCTAGGCAGCGGGTCAAAGGTCAGTATCCAAGAGTTATATTTGTGTCCTTCACCAATACAGCATGCCCCCTCCCCCCCAAAAAAAAACACAAAAAAAAAACAAAAAAACAGAGTGGCATTCTTCCCAAATTGTTTGGACAGAATGACCAGTTTTACCTGATACAGAAATTTCACAGAGAAAAATTATAGGGAGATCAAATTTAACCAACTTGTGGCCTGAATGTTTGCCTCTTTTTCTTGTCATAGCGATGAACAACACACCTTGCTTATTAGTGCATTCCTTGGCTTAACTGCCCATTTTTAGTATGCTCATTTAAAAATGTATATTGACAAGCAAAAAGAGTGACTTTTCAGAATAAAATGTTTGTTGAACGAGCCTTTTGGGGATGGTGATAGCACATCACCCTTCGATGCAATCTCAGTCATGACCGCTAGATGACAAATATTGAGTTCTTCGTCACGCAATATTGGGCACTGCTTTTTTAAAGAGAGAAGACCAAATATTTCCCTGCAGATATTTCAAACACCAAATATGTGTATTTCCCCTGATAATTATTCTGTTCTTTCTCCTTGCCAGACACCAAATGAGGCTTTTGGGGATGGTTATGGCGTATCTGCCTTCGATGCCATTATGGTTATTACCACTAGATGACTAACAGAAGAACTGCTTTTCAATAGAGAGAAGACCAAATGTTTTCCCTGAAGATGCTTGCATTTAAAGATCATCAAGCTTAATGATGCTTCACACCGTGGGTCGCCATTTTTAACTAGGCTAGTTTAGCGCGCTCTGCATAACACTGAGCCAATGTGTATTATGCACAGTGCGCAAAGCGTTTGCAAGATGGCAACACACATCTGATTTACGAATCCAAACTACATTTAATGAAGAATTCTGTTCATTCTCCTTTTTTTTTGTCAGTCACCAAATGATGCTTTTGGGGATGGTGATGGCGCGTCAGCCTTTGATGCCATCTCGGCGGCAGGACCAGTTGAGGTGGAGAATAGGGGAGAGACGGAGGACAGTAGATCTGCTTCCCCCTTCACAATATCAAGACTAGATGGTAAGTGCTAGGGACTTTTTTTTATGGTACCAACTTTAAAGTTATAATTTTTTTATATGAATGTGAAAGTGATTAGTTATAGTTATCAATACCACCTACAACCATCTAGAAATATGGAAATCTGTTTCCAAAAATCTTGTTATTTGTAACAGCACACATAATCTGCTGAGAATCATTCATGGGTCTGCAGAAATAGACTAGTTCTTTTGTCATCGGAACATAACTACACATGTGTCCAGACCATGGATAAAGTCTTCTCCTGCAGACCTATGAACACATGATTTAGTATGATGAAAAGTTGTCCAATTATGATACCATTTTTCTAGAAACCTATTTTTATTAATTTGTGGGTGTTATGGATAACCGAAACTGTGCTCTTCTATCTATTGTATTCTTTTGGGACGTTGGTTCCATATAAACCAAGTTAAGCAATATATATTATTCATATGTAATTTGTTTATGTTGCTGATAATGTCAAGTAAATAAAGTAATTCAAATCTGTAAATGCTGTTAAGTTGTTAGAGTGCTAGATGAAGTCACAGATAAAATCATTGAATATTAGAAAGAGTAGAGCTCTGACCACTAGTCCAAAACACCTCTTCTCATGGTATGAATTCTTTAAAAACAATATTCCCTTTTAAAAAAAAAGAACGGTTTGGTGAAGTATGAGATCGCTGTTGAGTTGCCTCGCCATGACAACGCTGTAGCCGATGCTGTCCTCTTATCCATCTGTAGTCTTCATTCAAGTTTTACATTGAATGTTCCCTTTTGTAGAGCTTAATAATGATTGAAACAAAATAATGTTTGAAATTTCCTTCCTAGATGTTAATGGTTTGGTGAGCCAGGCCATTTTGACGGGAAAGTTTGAGATCGCCGTCGAGTTATGTCTCCATGACAACCGGATGGCGGATGCAATCCTCCTCTCCATCGCTGGAGGACCTGAACTCTTAGCGAAGACGCAGAGGAAATACTTCCAGAAGAGCAAGAGTGATATATCAAGGGTAAGTGGCTTGTATGCTCACCAGTGAGTTGAGATAGTGCTCAAGATGAAATTATTTGGGTTTGTACTGTGCCATAATGGGCTTGGTGACTTGGCGGTTAAAGTGCCTGCCTCATGCATGGGAGGTCCCAGGTTCAAAGTTCAAACCATGAACGGATTATACCAAAGAATGTAAAAATGGCACCTTCTGCCTTCTAGCAAGGTTCTTGGCTGCCCCCTAAAATCATTCTCCCTATTTTCTTAACTGATAGTGATTCTGATTTTGTTAATGTGATAGTTGTTACGTAAAATGTCTACACTACTGCATGTAAGAATTTGCTAATAATTTATTAATAACTAAAATGTATGCAGATTTGTTTACATACATTATGGTTCTTCACAGGCTATTTACAAGACTTGCTTTCTCTGGATGAGGTCTATGTTTGAGCAGAGCTGCCAAGTCTCCATGACTCTTCAAGAGGCTCCATGAAAATGTACAGATCTTTCCACATCCTGACAAACGACATAGTCTCCCTGATTAGGCAAAAATTATTTTCCTATTGTGGTGCATGTATTTCATAACTACATTATATACATGATTGTGGTTAGATATTTCCCCGAATTAGATATTTGTATGTTGGCAGTTTTGTTTTTGACATTCCGGTGTTTGTGTGAAATTTTGCCCTTGCAGTTAATATCATCAGTCGTTACAAAGGACGTTGCAGACCTTGTGAAGAATACAGACCTTGATAACTGGAAGGAGGCTCTCACAGCGCTACTCACCTACAGCCAGCCAAAGGAGTTCTCATCGTTATGTGGTAAGGCAATGCTAGAAATTGATTTTTTGTTTGCCTTGTTGCCCATGTAAAACAAGATTTTTCAAAAATTCTAGTGGCCCCGAGTATGAATGTTGTGGCCCCAAATAAAGCAAAACAAAACAAATTCTATCACATTTGGTTGTCCATTAGGGCCAATGGAATTTAGGATCAATACAATTTGGTTGCCCAAAGCTAATTTTTAGTGGCCCCATCCTATCTCATTTATATCTCATTTCTAATCCTTCCTGTCAGACATCTTGGGTCAGTGGCAAGCTAGGGGCTCAGGCCTGTTTATGCTACAACTGCTCTGGCAAAATAGTTGAGTTAAGTCTTCTGCCAGTCTTAAGTCAACCAGCCTGCCATAGCCGAATTAACCAGTCCTGATTAGGGTTAACTCCGTTAAGACATTACAGGATGCCGTGTAACTCATACATGTCAGCCAGATTGCGTTACGAATGCCTACATTTTTATTTCTCCACATTCTTTCTCATTTTTATTCAGATATCCTGGGTCAAAGGTTAGAGGAGGAGGGTAGTGGCAAGTTATCGGCTCAGGCCTGTTTATGCTACATCTGCTCTGGCAACGTAGACAAGCTAGTCTCCTGCTGGTCTAAAGTCAACAAGTCTGCCAACTCGCCAATGACACTGCAGGTAAGAAACAGTTCCAAAGACTAGACTATGTAACTAGTCTTGTATGGTCAGTTGTAGATCAAAATCACACTGCCTTTTAAACTCACATTTGTATAACCTTTGACCTCAGTATCTGGTAGTATTCTTTTGAGGACGGTGATAGAAATGAAGTTGGGATTTCTTCTCAGATTCTCTTAGAAACCCACTAAAATTAAAATCACTCTGACTTTGTAGATCTTGTAATCAGTATAGAATTGTTGATGACCTTTGACCTTTAAGAATACAGTAAACAAAGGTGGTAACTTTGAGGAAGGCGATAGAAATGAGGCGGGTTTCAGTCAGAGATTTCTTCCTAATCTGAAAAAGAAATTTAACTATAAATCCAAGCACTGTATATGACATTTGACCTCTTATATTGTCAGTTTAAACAGTTGTATGAATATTGACCTTTGAACTTTCAGGACCTGGTAGAGAAGGTGGTCATCTTGAGGAAGGCAAAAGAAATGAAAGTGGGCTACACTGCAGAGATTTCCTCCCAGATCCTGGCCAAGAGACTGACCGACTACGCCCACCTCCTGGCGTCGCAGGGCAATCTGGGCACCGCAATGAACTACCTGGGGCAATCGCAAGAGGTGAGTACCGAGTGTTTGAAATTGTGTTACAAATAAATGAAACTTTTATCTAGATGTTGCTTGTAAATATTGGTTTCCATGGTGAGGTAGATTGAATGGGGCGGTATTCTACTAAATTTATCACCTTAGGCTGGACTAAGTTCATAACCTTGGGCTAACTAATCCACACTTTAGTCCACACCTCAGATTAGTTTAACCTGGAACCTTATCACTTTAGGCTTGCTTAAAGTCATAAACAGGCCTACCAGAATACAAAATCTTAGTTGGGGGTTAGTCGACACTTAGTTAGCACTTTAGGCCGGACTAATTTAGTAGAATATCGGCCAATAGGTTTGTAGTAGCACCATGTAAGAAAGTGAATGACTGGGTAGTTCTGTATTATTCTTGTCTGGTTAGTCCTATGAAGGATTATGGTAATCCTGGAATGGACTGTTGGATATTTTTGACGAGCGTCTAGTCCCGATTTATAAACATTCAGTTAAACGCATCGGGTAGGTATGTTTGTTGCCATTAAACCATAATGTGAAAAGATAGAAGTCGTAATTTGTGTTACTTATTTGTACCACAAGAGCAGTTTTATATGAACAAACTAAAGGATTACAAATTATGGTTGTGCTTTTTGTGTCATGACATTCAGTTATTGTTCTTGATTTCATAAAATAAAAAAAATATAACACATACATTCATTTCAATTTTCGATTTTCTTTACAGGCGAAAATTGTTGAACTACGAGACAGGCTCTACAGGGCTCAAGGAGTTACCGGCTCTGTGCAGTCGCCATGGAAACAAGTCAACGTTCAAGCCAAACCAGCTCAACCCGCCCAGCCAGCTTCGACACTCGTAAGTTTTTGAGAAAATAGTCAGACCAGAGTATTGATGTAATTGCAATTAAATTAAATTTACTATGAAGATCTTCATTCCATTAAAACTTTACAAAGTAAATAAACATGAAAGCTTACAGGTGAGATAAAGAACCCCCAAAAATGTATAATTGTGATTGAATTTATACAAAGACAATTGATTAAGGTACAATGCATTTGAATTTGGAGATATACAGACTTTCTAAATGTATGAAAGTTTACTTTTAAACAGAAGATCTAACAAATATTATAAGTATTTATCAGTTAACGTTCCTCATCTTCTTCAAAGCTTAAAGTTATTGATACTTTATTGACTTGATATAAGAGCTTGATGTCGTCACTAGTGTAAGAATAATGCATTCAGTTACATTTCAATCCTTTTCTCCATTCGTAATTCGCCTCAATTCAATAGGTTCGGAACCATCGACAGGTACATACATTGTGCATAGTTCACTTTCCACTCGTATGTGTGTGTAGGCAGGGTGCTGTATAACGGGGCCCCCTTTCATGATAGGGTCTTATCTAAAGAACGTCCTAACTTTCAAGTGACTATGACTGAATTATGTACATTATATTCAGTTCATATTAAGTCATAGTCACGTGACAATTAAGACGGTCTTTAGATAAGACCCTTATCACGAAACAGGGCCCTGAATTTCAAGCAATTAATTGCAAGTCAGATCGTGTGTCTAAATGCGCAGATCTGATTGGTTGAATTGTGCATATTTTCTGACTTGCAATCAATTGCTACTAATAACAAATAGACCGCTTCAGTAATGTATGCAAGCTTAGCTTGCTGGACTTAGTTACTATTGTTAAGCTTGCCGACGGGGAGTTTGACGTCATACGCATATTATTTGCATACATTACCAAAGCGGTCTATTGAATGCAACTCTTTCTGCAACGGAACCCTAATAATATAGCACCCTGTATTTATGGTTTAATCTGTGTGCATTTCTTTTTCCCGATATTATCATCCTGCGAGATACTAACAAGTAAATTTAGCACTTAGAAATATTCTTCTTCATATTTCCCTTTCATTAACAAAAAATTAGTTAACACAGTGTCATATTTTTCAAGTACACCATGTAAAGTGTGTACGCTATTTTGAAATATCAAGCTTAATGTATTCATCATAAGTGTATTCATGGGGCGTGTGACAGTAGCTACTAGAATTTGTCATTTAATTAAATGTGTGACAATATTTATTGCCCGCTAGCATTTCCTCTGCTTTCCTTCATCTATTCTTCAGTCTTTACCCGATGCTAGAAACTGTCACTAGCCTACTAGCCCGGGTCAACCAAAAATTAGCTCCGGGCAACTCAAATTTCATCGATGCTAAATTTTATTTGCCCGAGCGGGCAGTAAAATATCTATTAATAAATAGTTGTAATGTTTTCCTTGGTTTGGGGGCCATCAGATTCATGTTTTGGGCCACTCAAATTTGAATTATTTTGTTTTTACTTGTCTCATTGGTCCATAAAGGGGGAAAAAAGAAAATTTCTACTATCGCCTTTGACGCTTTACATGTATATCCGGACCTATATATATGCACTTACCCAGTTCCACGGGTCTATTTAAATTTACATTCGGGCCAGTGTTTCTTTAGAAACAAGAAAAGTAGTTGCTTGATTCTGGCAAGCACTATCTGCAATTAAGAATGACAACAAAAATAATCTTCCATTGGGGCAAGTGACATTTTAGTTTAGGTAAATGCTTCTTACTTTTAAAAATTACTTTTTCTGAATGGGCCAGTGCTTGAAGTGCTAATATAATACCTACTTTCTATTACACACACTTTTTTGTTTGTTTGCAGTGCAAGGCACATTTTATCAGTCGTATTATTAGGGGAAGTCATTAAATTGCATGATTTTCTAGACTGAATATTATCTGTGTATTACTTAATTGTGGATTATTATTTTATGAAGAAGAGTAGGAGGAAGGGATGGAGGGGGCTGATTGGTTAAATGAAACTTAGTTTTCACTGCATTCATAGAATGGAAAATGCAAATTTAAATGCACATTCATTGCCATCAGAGGACTAGCCCTCTTTTGTAGCTTCCACAACTCATAGAACATGTAGATGTGTAATGTATTGCTTCATAAAAAGAAAATGGGCACCGTCCTATTTACCCAATGGCATGGGAACAGTTTTAACTAAACCATTTAACTAACGGTCAAACCTGTCTTAGTGACTACCTGTCTATAGCAGCCAACCTGCCTATAGTGACCACCAACTAATTTTTCCCCTGCAGAGGGAAACGTTGTTATGGAACCTGTCTACAGAGGTCATAATCGACAGTTGTCACTTTCTTGTTTTCCTTTGTTGGTCTCTATACACAGGTTTGACTGTACAAGATATTTCTCATAACCTGTCATTAGCCATATGTGACCGGCTATTATAGCAAAACCCTGCACTTGTCGGTAATTCATGTTTGGCCAATTATTGTCCAATTTGTTAGAACAACGCATCAAATGAAAGCTTGTGATGAGACCTTTCTAATGGTATGGAAGTGCAGGGTTTTGCTATAGCCGGTTACATATTGTTTGGGTGAGAATGAGAAGGGTGTTAAGTCAACGTTTGGCTAAATTGAGTTGTGCATACCATGTTGTAGGTCGGAGCCTTCTCTCCGTGATGAGAATTTACAGATAATAGTTATGTCTTATTTTGGAACCATTCAACAAATAATATAAATGAGAGCTACTTTTGTTCTACATAGCTTTCAAACTTTAAACACAATTATTTCAGAAATGGGCAATTCCACGAAAAATGTCACCCAAGGATGGAAAAATGAAACTCATGGGACAGTCTTGTTAACTACTGGATAGTAATGAGGAAGGACCATATTTTGATGACTAAAGGAAAAAAGTTTGAAATTCAATGCAGAATATTTTTTTTTTTGGTCATTGAAGTTGGGACAAAAATTGTATGTATTACCCCCAAAAATGATGAAATTTGCATCCGTTGTTTGTGAAATAAAATTTTAAAATATGGATCACTTCAGAACAATAATTCTACTTCTAATGTCTTGTTTATGCTTTGTTTTAACATCATAGAAAAGGAAATTGTGTAAAAATCTTTACTTTTTGAAAACTGTTATTGGATAAAATCTTGATTCTTACAACATTGATGTGTAATGTCCGTGACGTTTTAGATATAAAAGTTTTTGTAGAAGCAGAAGTCCTAATTCAATTTAATTCAAAATTCATTTGCAAAGCTAGAATGTTATATCATAAAGTATATCAAGAGCATTTACTAAAATATTTGATGGCTTGTCCAGAATGGCGTCACGGACATTACGTCACGGCTGCGTCACGGACATTACATACACAGTGAAAAGTATAAAAAAGCAGAGCAAAAAAATATCATGCATTATTTTCTTATGTAAATGTCTTACTTTAGCCAAGAAATAAGATAATCCCAAGTAACAGGGGGACTACTACCTTCCTGGTTCAAGTTTTAATAAATTGTATCGTTAATCAGATAGTGAACTTTGAGTCAGTACTCTGAACTATTTATAAAACTAAATTCCTTGCTTAATTTGAACATGCATGTCTCAATAATCAATAAAGACTTGACTATAACTTACTGGGAGGAGAAAGAGATGGTTAAATCTCATATAGTATGATCAAATTGCAAAAATTATACTCTTAGTCCATGATTTTCCATGTGTTATGGCCATGATGTACACAACTTTTTTTAGATTTTACAATTTTTTGGCACAAAACAGCATTGTACCTCATTAAAAATGTATAATATTTTTGTTAATAGTTGAACATTTGGTTTACTGCACATTCTGTTGAAAAATTTCAAATTTTACAATAATTTTGGAAAAACTTATTAATATTTTTAAAATAATTTTTTGCTAATTGAAAAAAAAATTGAAATATAATTTTTGTTCTCAAAACTGTTTGATTACATATCAAATGTACAATTAAAAAAGTGTCATGCACAATGGAGCATTTTTTGCGGGTTATTTCTGAGTTTAGAAAAAGTGGACAAAAGTGTAATGTCCGTGACGCTGAAAATGTAATGTCCGTGACGCAACGTTTTGTTGTCTAGATCACATATGCCTGGCCCGTTTCCCCCAAAACAACTTGGATTCAATTCATCATTGCCTTGTCTATAATTAAATACCTAAATCACCTTTGTGAGGTCTCAGAACTCACAGACTTTTGCAAAGATGTATATGGATGCAAAAAGTCATGTCCAAAAGATGTAATGTCCGTGACGGCGCACATTTCGCAGAATTACTCAGTAACGAATTGGATAAATGTTCTGAAACTTTTTTTGCATACTTAACTAGGATATTGTTTTGTAATCAAAATAAAAGTTAGACATTAGTTAGAGGTATGAATTAGTAGTGGCATTGGAAAGTCACGAAAATTCTCTGATTTGTAATGTCCGTGACGTTTGAGTTGCCCAAATACAAAATGTGACTTAGCGCCCTTCTCTTTGTCAACCCGACGATATGTTCCATTGCCAAATTATACCATGTCATCTATCCATACTACCTCCCTCCTTCCCCGGCATGCTACTTACATATTATCCAGGGGATCAATTCGTTCAGTACGACCACAGTCAGCAGCAGTTCCTTCTACACTTCACAGGTCAGTTCGAGAGCCCAGGGGGCCAACCAGGGCTACGGTCAGCAGCCGTCGCAGTCACCGTCCAGTGCCGGTCAGACAACCGCGGCCGCGGCCACATCCGCGGCGCAACCGGCGATGAGAGCAAAGATGGGTGGACCGCGAATGTACCCTTCATACCCGAGCGCCGGCGCCGGTGGGCAGTATTACTCGGCTTCCGCGGCGGGATCAGCTTCGTACGGACAGCCACAACCGGTGGAGCAGCCTACGTACAGCCAGGGACAAGGGCAGGGCGCCACGGTCGGTGCACAACCCGCCGTGGCCGGTGCACAGCCGACGGGGAGCTTCTACAACCCTATGGACTATGGTGCACAGGCGCCTGCAGCACCTGCTGCCATCGCACAGCCCCAACCGACACCGGGACTTGGTGGCTATCAACCACAACCAGCGGTTCCTGCACCAACTGCACCGACATACCAACCGGCGCCCCAGGTGCCGACTTCAGCATCGGTGGAGGTTAACGACCCTGCTAGAGCATGGAACGATCCCCCGATCCTCAAGCCTAAGAATGTAAGTCTCATGTAATCTAATTATCGAGGACATTTTTTTTTTTCTTCAGAAATTTCAGCACCAAAAACCGTATTATAGATATAAAGTATCTTGAAAATGTCAATAGTAACTTTTTGGTTTAACGGTTATGAATTTGACCTAGCTAATGGCATGTTTTGTTTTGCCAGGATTTCAGCATGGAAATAATTTTAATCACAATTTGTTATGGCATATCATGAATATTAGGAATATTCCCTTGTCAAGAGTTGGCCTAAAAATGAATACCCCTTCAAATGTTACCCCATCATTCGGAGACCACTGTATTATTCAGTCTCTCTTTTGTTCTAACGATTCAATAGCAACAACCAACAGCGTACGTCCCCCCTCAGCCAATCACATCGCCCATCGCTGGCGTGCCGGCAGAGGAGCAACAACCGGTGGCCGGGGGTTACCAGGGGGTACCACATTCCACTGCAGGGTATCAACAACAACCACCGCAGTATAATACCCAGCAACAGCCTCAGGTACAACAACAACAACAACAACAACAAGTGAGTGGTGGTGTTGCAACTAACATTGCAAAGTCTAACATTTAGTCATTTCTTTATTTATGTAGAAACAATGCACTTTGATCACTATTGTATTCATGAGAATGGGGTTTTCAACTAACATTTTAAAGTCTAACATTTAGTCATTTATTTTTATGTAGAAGCAATGCATTTTAATTGATTGTGTTTATGAGAATGTTTTTTTAGAACTAACATTTAGATAAATATGCTTGAAGCATGCTGTTTTATTAGTGTTGAAATATTACAGCCTTATCTGCATTAGTTGTTTAGATGCTTGTACTAATATACTAATATTTAGTTTCTTCATGTTTCAACTGACATGTTTGACCGATGTAAGTGTACTATTTGTCTATTTTTCTGCTCTCCTATTGCTTTATTGCTTATACTTAATTAACTCCCTGTTTCAACTAACATTGTATCATGGATTTAAGCATAGTATTTTATCACTTTAGGTCTTTATCTTTCCTCTTCTCCCTATTTCTGCTTTGTATTTTATATGTTAACAGCAGCAGTACATACCCCAGCAACTCCATGCACAATCTGAAGTGAGTTTTTGTTCTACTAACTAATGCATTTGTTGTAATCATTCTTTATTCATAATCATATGCAATATACACATTATCTCAAACAGAGATAAACTGACTAGAACTATAAAGTTTGAATGAAAATGACAAAGTCAATTAATCTAAGTCATTTTCTGGACCACAGGTAACTCGGGACATAAATTAGTAATACATGCAGCAAATAAAATCACATTTAAATAATCAATGGAAGAAAAAAGCTTGGTAAACACATATAGGCCTTAATCATGGGACCTAAATGTAGCAGGATATGTTTAATAACATAATTTGCAGAATACATTTATTATTATCATCACTCTCATTGTGCTTTAATTGATTAAAGGGACTTAGTAACATTGTCCAAATCCTCAAAATCCCATTGGAATTCTAGCGGTTCTCTCATACCATGTTGTATTCGTATTAACAATAAAAGCATGGGACAGGTTTCGGTTGTTCAAATTTCCCTTTTGTTAAAAAGATATTTACGATTGAAGTGTTCAGATGTTAAATTATCCCCTGGATCATCAAAACCGTGTACAAAGTGGGTGCAATGAGTTAGTCAACATCACTTTGCATTTTTGCTCATTACTCGGCCATATAATGTCCATTGTGTACACACAACACCCAGTGGACATATCATATAACAACAATATACATTGTATCAACCACTCATCACTTTTTGCACATGTCAACAAAGTTACTAGATCCCTTTAATAGTTCTATATGATTATGAAGCTTAACAGCTCACCCATACACAACTAGAATTTAGATTTGTACTAACACTCTCCTCTTTAAATTTTGTTTCCAATTGAATTCCAATTCAATTATCATCACTATGATTGGAATATATACAAAAAGAGAGTAAATCCAAGGCTTGTTAATTTGACTCAAGTTTCCTTATCAATATCATACCTAATTGTCCATAACCACCTAATCTTCCTTGTATTATTTAGTTGTAACCACTCTATGAGTTGTAATCATTCCAACTACTCCTTGTTTTGTATGTACATGTATGTTGCTAATATAGCAAGATATATCTTAGTTGTTTTCAATTAATTGGCACTTCTGCTCTTGAAAACTATCCACTGCCATCATTGTAAGCTTTCCCCCTTTTTGGTTTTTACTTATTAATTCTCTACTAATAGCAGCAGTATATGCCGCAGCAGCAAATGCAGACGCAAGAAGTGAGTTTCTGTTGGTTCTACTAATTCTTTCCTAATTTTGTGGCTGTACTTTGACATATTAATATAATAACTTCTAACTTTCTTCAGCACTTCATTTATGATTTCAATACTAACATGATAAGTTAATGCTCTTCATATATCAATTTTGATTGTAGCAAATTTGTTATCGTGTCAGTTTATATCATTATCTAAAACATGTCTCTCATTCTAAGAATGTCTTTTATATTATCAATATTTTTTAGCCCATACAAATTATGTTAGTATATTGTATGTATAGGGACACTGATTTTCCATTTAAAAAAAAGGCCTTTTCCTTTTCAGGAAATCTGGAATTCCGTTTCAACCTGCCTGAAAAACGGAAATTCCGTTTTGCCATAGACTTTGTACATGAGAAAAACTGCAAATTCCGTTTACATAGAACTACATACAAAATTCAATGAGTAGGGTGCAAATCGTTTTTATTATGACATGGTAGATAATTTGTGAACTGATGTGTCATGCCTGATATCAGAAATGACTTACGACAGGCCAGAGAGTAAATATATTTAACATAATAATGATAGGTATTTATTGTGAAAACTTACCGATTTTCTCTCGCTTCAAGCCTTCATATCACTATCAGCGTGTGACGTCGTGTCGTAATCGAATTCCGTACCATTACCAAATCCGTATTACCCCGGAACGAACCCGGAAGTATTGTTATACACGTGCGCGCGATCGCGAGGCACAGACTAAACTTGTCACACTGAGCTCTGAGCTCCACAAAACATTTTCCTCTTTGGCTCTGTTTTCAAGTTCCTGGCAGTGCTGACAACGTCAATTTTTTCTTTTTTCTTTTTGGGAATCTGTATTTACAAATAATCACTGGAGCAATTTTTCTTCAGTCTCATGCATTGCAATGATTTTTCTCAACATCTTTAATGTTTTTTTTTTTTTTTTTTTGTACATTCCTTCTTTCTAAAGGATCACCATGCTTTTTGAGATATTCCTCATCATATTTTGGCAGATCTCTTTTTACAAATATTCATTGGATCAGTTTTCTTTTCTTGTTCATGCATTGCCATACTTTTGAGATATTCCCCAACATCATTGATCTTTTTGTTCAATTTTGCTTCTTTCTCAATGCATTGCCATACTTTTGAGATATTTCCCCAATATCTTAAATGTTTTTCTTCATTTTTTGTTCAGGCTGCACCCGCCCAAGCACCACAGCAACCAGAGAAACCCAAGGCCCCTATTCCAACTGAACACCAAGTCTTGTGTGACACGTTTGATGGGTTGGCGCAAAGATGTGGAGCTTCACCGTCTGTAAATGCAGTAAGTTCTAGTTCTAGTAAGCTATTGCTAGTAGGGTATCTAGTAGTAAGTCAGCTGTTACAAATATAAGAACCAGTGCTTGATCTATTAAATGAGCTTGAGAGGTGTTGAGAATAGATCTGATGCAAAGTTTGAGAGGCCGCAGTTAAAGCACGTCCAAGATAACACTACTGTGCTGTGCCAGTGCTATACTCTTTACTCAACAATAACAAGCTACTTGCAGTAATCACTATAAGTTCTACTTTAGTAGCATTCTCCATTGTATATTTATTGGCAAATTGATTCTTCATATAATTAGTTTTCCTCTTTTTCTCTTTTTTTTCTCCAGCAAATGAAGAGGAAACTAGAAGACGTTCACAGGAAGCTTGAAGTGCTGTATGACAAACTGAGGGAAAACACGGTAAGAACAAATCTAACTTTCTTTGTGCGGTAATTTGTACCACCACTACTACTATGACTTTGACGACGATGATGACGGCGACTACTACTACTACTACTACTACTACTACTACTACTACTACTCCTGCTCCTGCTCCTGCTCCTGCTCCTGCTCCTGCTCCTGCTCCTGCTCCTGCTCCTGCTCCTGCTCCTGCTCCTGCTCATACTCATACTCATACTCATACTCATACTCCTACTCCTACCACTTCTACTACTCCTACTTCTCCTACTACTCCTCTCACTATTCCTACTACTGCTACTCCTACTCCTCTTACTACTCCTCCTCCTACTCCTCCTCCTACTCCTACTCCTATTCCTCCTACCACTTCTTCTCCTCCTCCTACTCCTACTCCTATTCCTCCTACCACTTCTACTACTCCTACTTCTCCTACTCCTACTACTCCTATCACTACTACTGCTACTGCTACTCCAACTGCTACTCTTACTACTCCTACTCCTACTCGTATTCCTCCTACCACTTCTACTACTCCTACTTCTCCTACTCCTACTACTCCTCTCACTACTCCTTCTACTGCTACTGCTACTCCTACTCCTCTTACTACTACTACTCCTACTCCTCCGCGAATGCAAACGAGATTGAGTTCACAATGCAATGCCATCTGTCTTTTTCCATTATAAATATCTCCTACAACGATCCTACAATGCTGCATGAGATTGCTTAGGCCATCATACTAATTGGAACAACCCCCAATTAGCTCAATATTTACACATGCCCCGTAACCAGAGACTATTTTAAATATGTTTCTTTGAATTCATATGTTCTTCAGTTGCTTTAGATATATTTTAAAATGTTTTCTTTTGTGTGTCTTGGGTAGGTGTCCAAAGATTCTATTAGAAACAAATGTATTACTTTGAATTCATTATTTCCACATTAGGTAGAAAAGTAATTTTAAATTTATTTTTTTTTGCTCCTAGGTATCATCGATGATCCTACAAGGGTTGCACGAGATTGCGCAGGCAATCGCAGCATTTAACTACCCCCACGGGCTCAGCGTTCACACACGCCTCGTAACCAGTGGCAACTTCTCGGAAATCAGTGCCTTCATGCCGGGACTCAAAGTGCTGATGCAGCTGGCCCAACAGCTCAGAGTGTGAAAGCGTTAGGGCGATAACCTCAGTCGGCGCCCCTTAACTCTCACATACAGTCAAACCTGTGTTTAGTGACCATCTAAGTGAGACAAGTAAAGTGGCCATTGTAGACAGGTGACCTCTATAGATGGGTTCCATCACATTGTGCAGTCAAACCTGTGTATAGTGACCAGCTAAGGGAGACAAGAAAAGTGGCCACTGTAGACAGGTGACCTCTTTAGGCAGGTTCTGGAACATGACATCTCTCTGCAGGGGATCTCGTTTAATGGCCACTATAGGCAGGTTGGCTGCTATAGACAGGTGGTCGCTCGAACAGGTTTGACTGTAGTTGTATTTAAGCAGTGAAATTATGCATATTATTACTCAGCATGCTTTTTGGTACAGAGAGATTTCTGCAATACCGGAGGAGATGAAAGCGTGTAGGGTTTGTAATAGTACATTGGACCTCGCTATTTATTACAAGGCCCTTGATATTACATGATACTGAGATAACAGTGGTCAATGACAATTGCTTCTTCTCCCGGACAAGCCCCCAAAAGTGTTACGTGTTGAGATCTGGGAGGTGTTGCATAAAGAGTTGCGTTTAAACGCAAGTCCCCAGAATAAAACCCAATCTATTACTTTAAAGTTGCGTTTGATTTCAAGCGCAAGCTGCATTTTATATTGATTGCATCTCTGCGTTTGATTCATGGTCTAGTGCAAAGTTGCATTTGAAATAAAACGTAACTTTGTGTTTGATTCTGTTTATGCAATGGACAGTCGCGCCCAATCGCAAAGTTGCAATTGAGCGGAACTCACAAGTATTATACAACATACCCCAGGCCCACAGCCTTGATGTTTGTTTGTTGTTTCTTTCTCGCTGAAAACAAGAAATAATGGGTTGTGTACATTAAAAGCAATTGCTTTCCCTAAGATAAAGAGCTCAGCCCATCGACATAGCTTAGAATCAATTTCTTTTGTTTCTGTGCTAGCAACCCACTTTCATTGGTCAGTTAGGGTCTTCAGAAGGACTAAAGATGTCTTGGTGATACTTTCCATTGGCACTGTTTCTCATGTTCAGTTAATTTATGTCATTTCCACATCTATTCAGTTGATGTTTATTTTTCTTCATCACGAAAATGCATCACTTTCGGTTGTTTTGATTTCATATTCAAAAGAGTTTCTGTACTGGCAGGAAGTAATATTTTCATACTAAATGGGATTTTATTTTTTCTTAAATAATAGTACAGTGGAATCTTGTTATAATGAAGAGCTAAACACTAAAAATAGATTTTTAGCATCTTCTTATCTCAAACACTAAAAATCAATCCTAAAATCGATTTTAGTGTTTAGTGAAACACCCCTCAGGTATCTTATGTGTATGATCGTATTAATGCCCATGAGCTGCGTGGAAGGAATGCTCCCCAGGGAGTGGAGATGGTGCACATGGTCATGCTGTGTGCGGGCTGGCATTGTATCCTAATATGACCGGGGTAATAATAGTGTGAAGCGCTTACGAGATGATATTGTATCATATTAGGCGCTATATAAATCAAACCTATTATTATTATTACCTTGTTTTATCAGGGTAAAGAACAAAAGAATATAAAGAGTTTGTATCCGTGAAATAACTTTTTTATAACAAGGTTCCACTGTATTTATGATTTTTGTTATGCATACTATTTGTGCAAAGTCTTTGTTTGTTTTTGTTTCTTATGTTTATTAAGTACTTGCCAGTAATACAGAGATTCACTTTTACTTTGTACTCTCTTCATTTTAGTTTAGATATTTCTGCCTGTATGTAATGATTTTATCTTCAAATGTGAGAAAATCAGCTTTTTTTTTTTTATTGTTTCACTTTTAATTGGACTTAAATAATTGGTTAATTTGCGTATGATTTTAATTTATGTTTTGTTGTTTAGTTTAATTTTCTTTATTGGTCATCCTCTTTCTACACTTCCATATTAAACACATTATTCAACTAAAGTTGAATCAGTAACCCAATCAAATTAAATCATTAAACTGGTTCGCAACATATTCAAATGAATGCCTTGAACCCTGCCTGATAATGTGGGGAAATGTTGATTTATTCAACCTGTTTTTAACGCTATAAATGTCACATACATGTAGCACCATTGGCAATGTGAGGCATATTTATAGTGAATTGCAGTGACTAGTTGATTGATAATTTAGTACAACTTTTTGTCAAAACTTATCCCAAATGTCATACATCATTGTGAAGCTTACGTAATATACTCTTGCATTTTCTCTCTATCTTAGATGAAGGGCGCCCTCATTTTTCAGTAGGGTGCCCTCACTTGCCCATGCAATGACCATGATAATAGGTAGTCAAATTAATTGTGTACTTTGAAGATTGCTATTTCTTTTGAAATAGTCATAAGGCAGGATTAGTTTAGTTGAATTTTGTGTCGAGTAGAAATAACTTTATTTAAAAAAAAACAATATTTGACAAACCTGTGTTTCAAAGGATTTATAGTATTTAAAATAGACAGGGAAATTGAGAGGATATTTGTATTATTAATAAGGGAATAGAACGTCTATTTTACATATTAAAGTAACTACAGCGTCTAGATGGCCTAATTTTCACAATTCGGCTCTCTATACGTAATTTTTCCTGAAGAAAAAGAATTTGGCAGTCATTTCTCATGAAATCAATCAATTTGGGGGTAATTGGTAAATATCTAATTGTCCTGGGAACGCCCCTTTTAAATCGCCAAAATGTGACGTCACCTAAAGAACGGACTAATGAACTAAATTCTGTAGATGACGCGTCATGACGTAAGCCAATGAATTGTCAATCACATGTCAATCACGCTGCCGATTCCGGACCCTAAATGTGGGTGGGGCGTGAACTGGCTGCTGAATGAGATTTGGCATCAGAAAATTAGTCTTAAATCACTACTGTGTTTATTTTCATGGATTTTTTTCGGCAGACCTATTTTACAAGTCTTCAACTATGGAATAAGTGCCAAAGTACGTTGTATTCTTTAGGTCCTTTAAAGTAAAAACACAGTTGAGCCTTTGTCTATGTACTGACTAGGAAATTAATTCAAAGACACTGTTGAAATAACTTTTAAGTACGCTTAGAGCCTGCGCTATTGGAACTTGCAAATATATGACTGAATGTCATTTGCCATTGGCAGAGAAGGAGAAGTTAATGTAAATATTGTGAATAATGGAATAAAAAAGACAAATAAATACTATAGATAGATAGATAAAACTGTTTTTATTCAAGTATATAGTGAATGTATATTGCTGTAGTGTAGTGGCAATGCAAATCTGACTGAACCTAATGAGCCTTCTGTGTGACATGCGAATCTCCATTTAAATCACATACAAGAGGAAGGGGGGCAGAAGTAGACCATTGGATATGATTTTTTTTGTTGGTATAACACTCTTACTTTATCCATAGACCCCCAGTCCTCAAGAGGATTAAGAAGAGAAGATGTGCATCAGGGCTTGGCACTACCACTTGCCCGATTGCCCGATTGCCCGGGGCAAGTCAAACTAAGTGTCGGGGCAAGTAAAATTTCATAAATTGTCTAATTTGCTTGCCTGATTGGGCAACTGAATAATTGTTCGACTCCAAGAGAACAATGTATTATTACATGTGTTAATCTCATCTAGAAATGATAATAATAGGACAAGTCAATTTTATATTGGGGCAAGCAAAAATGCAAAAATGTATGATTTTACTTGCCCAAATGGGCCGGGACATAAAATAGGTAGCATGGAGGCTTGCTTACATTATTATATTGTGAGTGTCTTATTCTTTTGTGTGACGTACACTTTGGTTCTATTTTATTATATCGAATGGATCATATGATTCAAATTTCAAAGCCTTCAATTCGTTGCAAGACTTTTATGCCGTTTGTCAATCTTTTGAGTCCCACGTTATTGTATGCGATGTAACCATAATATTTGTACATTATAAACTTCATAATGATTCAATATGGTTCTTATTATAATCATATTGACTAAAACAAATTTCTCGGCCCGTAACATAAAGATTTGTGATTAATTTGCACAATCAATTGATTTAAAGTACGCTTAATAGTACAATCGATTAATCAATCGTACGATCAAATCAGCTGATTGTACGATTTATCGTGAATCTTTATGTTACGGTGCCCCGATATAACTGTATATGGAAAGGGAGGATATTACAGATCTAAACTAATACTCTTCCTGATATTAGACAAAATATTGAAATGTGTAATCTTGGTTATAAAAAAAAAAACACATACATGTATGTGATTGAGAACGTTTGTATTAATGAATTGCAGATGAATAAATGAAAGAATGGAGAACAGACTATTAAATGTACATTGTATTCCAAGACTCTTTATTGATGAAAAAAGTAACAGAATTAAGTAGTAGAAATAAGACAAAGTACAGTGAAGTCTCGTTATAATGAGCACCTCTGGGCCCATTGAATTTACCTTGTTATATCAGATATCTCATTGTATCAAGGCTTACAAATAATAGAATACATAGAAACGAGACTTGTGAAATAGCCACGCTATATCAGGTACCTCGTTATAACAGAGCTTGTTATAAAGAGGTTCCACTGTAGTCGTGGTGGTGGTGTCGCTTTACATAATAAGACACATATGCATTGTTTTGTCTTTATATTCATATTACTCTATGGATTAACCAACAAAGACTAACAAAACATTTAAACATGTAACACTGTGTTGTTGAGAATGTCTTTTTTTAGTCGGTCATCGGTTGTAAAGCTATACATTACAAGCCCAAACACATACATGCACATAATACAATTTAGCTAAATACAGTTCTCCAGTCATTAATGAAAAAGAATATATTTGATTTTATTGACTTGATTCGACTTGATTCTCTCACACGGTTACAAAGAATAAATTGACAACTAGTAAACATAATAAATTAAACTTTAAATTGCATGTTACTTATGATTTACTTACGACGTCATACTATGACTAATTTAAAGGGATAGTTGAGTTCTGGTAAAGAGAGTACAGTTTTGGTCAAACTGAATTTTAGTAACCAAAACCTGCACCATTACATTACAAACTGATAGTTATAACTCCAGCATGCTCGAAAGGAATGACCAAGTAAAAAGCCTGTTATCATTCAAAAATAGCCGTTAAAACTCAAGAGGGCACTCTCTAAACCCTCATTGGTTTCAACCATTTTAAATGAAATATTGTGCATGTGATATTTTGTTGAACTAGTTATGAGATAGAGATAATCAACAACTACTTAAAACCTTTTTTTGTAAATTTTTGAAAAAAGGAAGCATTAAAAAAAAAAATTTACGGCTGGTTTGAAATTATCTAATAATTGTGGGGCCCCACAAGGTATTACAAATGGTTATGTTTATGGATATTTTAGCCATTTCTGAACCGATTTTGATCAAATAAAAGTTAAAATTGTATGCTCTTTCGAATTTGACACTCAGTTTCTCATTATCTCACAAACAATTATTTTGTGTAGCGCCCTCTATACCAAAACTCAATCTATCCCTTTAAACTTATCTAGCTATAAATAACATTATATTCAAAGTAATGGTATAATAATATAATTAAATTACATATTTAATTCAAATGGGCATATCAAAACAAATATTTGTCATTTTGCCATAATGATTAAAGTACTGAAGGCATAGTTTATATCTTGTTAATGTTTATTGACACATCCAAGACACTATAAAAACTAATGATGTAAACAAACATACAAGCAAAAAAGTTAACAAACCAAAACATTTGCATAAAAATAAACTTTAAGCATTAAAAACAAGGACAAAAAAAAAGGAATTGCAAATAAAATGTGTTAAAAGACTTGAACATGCAGTTGCAGAAGTAGCTAACGCTTTCCATACTGATATAATGTTAACTGTTGATAACAGGTATTGTTTCAAATAAATAATTATTGTGATTTCAAAGACTGAGGTTTCCTAGTTTGTGTAAAATGTCTTCAATGTGTCAATTGCATTGTATCTCAATTATAAAGAAATAAAAGATTGTATTAATAATTTTCTGTTAAAGAAATAACATGTATCGGTATGTTATATTGGAAAAGGTAGCTAAAATCGATAAAAGGACATGCCGAAACCCGGGACAGTTCAGAACTCATGCGAGTTCTCCGGGGTGGTTTTGAACCAGGGACCTTTAGATCTTCAGTCTAACGCTCTCCCAACTGAGCTATTTCGGCTGATGAAAAATTATGGTGTTCAGGAAGTTATATATATGATTGAGTGACCCCCGCAGCGGCACCCTAAAACATTTCCGACAGTTTAAGACTTAAAAATCATTCAAATTTCTTGAAATTGTACTCACATATTGAAAAAATAGTGCAGATTCCGATGCGATGATCAGATTTGCGATATATTAATTATATTTTGAGATATCGCCTTCAAACGCGCGCGTTGTTTTTTGGCTTCACGAGTTCGAAGTGTTTTTAATACCGGCACCCCCTCAACCCTCATTGACAATGCACGCAACTCAAAATTTCTTGTCCGATGTTGGTATTATTTATCGTATTTACTTGTATTACTCGTAGCGGACGATCTACGCATTATTTCTCCTCAAAATTTCGACCAGTTCAGTTTCTAAGGGTAGCGCGCATCATCTCATGCGCGATTTTTTACAACACGCGCAAAAACAAATATTACGCGGGGTGCCGATATTAAAAACAGTGCCGATGTGTAGTACACCTACCATACATAGTGAAGGTGTATTGAAACTTCGCGCACGAAAATTTCGAACTTTTTCAAAGTGTCGTAGGAGCAACAAAATTATTGTAATCACAATGAAACAAGCATTAAAATACTCCCTCTATTCTGAGGATTCGATGTATGTAAAACATTTTCGATTTAAACTCACAATTCATGTTTTATTGGCCCGATTCCGTAACCATGTCATATCAACAAGAGATTCTCCACCGAGTACGGTAGTCTTGAAACTTCGCGCTCCATACACTTTGATACACTGCCATTGACTTAACACGCAATCCTGTGTAGCAAACTTTAACACGCATGTCAATGGGTGGACGTGTGTGAAGAATGATGCAAACTTTTGCGCGTATTAGCATCTTGGCACGCGCGCGTTGTCAAGCTTTCTACGGAGATTGCGCGATCCGAAAGTAAATTTGAAAGGAAGGACGAATAAAGGAGCATTTTACGCAGCATTTCGATAACAACAAGTCTGTTCTACGGGAAGGATTTCGATTTAATTTGATGATTTTCCATTGTCCATAATTTATACACGAAAAAACACACAAAAAGTAAGTTTTTTCTCAAGAAATATCGATCTTTGTTTGCTAATTTTTTGGTTGATTAGTAAGTAATGTGTGCTCTTTCATTTGTCGTCAGAAATTTCCGTCGCCGTGTCCGTGTTCTAATGTTTGCGTACCGCTTATATGATGCGCGAAGTTTCAATACGCGCGAAGTTATAATACTTGTCCATACTGTAGCGATAAGGACCGCAGTCTTTTGTTTACTGTTGTAAACTTCCTTGGAATATTTGAGAAAAATACATGTTTGACATCATATCTCGATTAAACATTTTGTATTCGTCAAAAAAGAAAGCTATTTAGGCTAGGTACGTTTTAACCAGCGCATGGTATTGTTATAACATTGGAAATAGCCGATACTTTGATTTGATAAAGATTATTAGTTTTGCAAAGTTCTGTATAAATACCGGATGATTTTAGTCATCTTTTGTATTAATAAAGTATGATGTTAATTGCACTATAAGTTATAGCTCATTGAATCTCTATTTAAAACATTTCATTATCTAAAAAGAACATGCCGAAACCCGGGACAGTTCAGAACTCGTGCGAGTTCTCCGGGGTGGTTTCGAACCAGGGACCTTACTTCAGTCTAACGCTCTCCCAACTGAACTATTTCGGCTGCTGAAAAAAACGGTACTTATGAAGTTATAGTATACACAGTGTCCTGTAGAGATAAGGTCCGCGATTCTTTGTTTATTATTGTACAAGTTGTACAACCCCTTAGAATAATAAAGAAAATACATGTTTGGACATAATATCTCTATTAAATAATGCATTCGTCAATAAAATAAAGCTATTTAGGTAAGTTGCCAGTGCATGGTAATAAGCAAATAATTACCGTTGGTGAAGGTGATGGGACAATCTATCACTTCCAAGGCGATCTGGATGTAGCTATCTTTCCGAAGCGAAGCTGAGGAAAGATAGCGTATACATTCAGATCGCCGAGGAAGTGATAGTTTGCCATTGCCTGAAACCAAAAGGTGATTATTTGCTTTATATTCCACATTGAACGGTAGATCTAAGCAGGCCTAGTCTAACGCAAGTCTTAATTACAGCTGTTACTACTTAGTACTAGGTTTGATCTACTTACCAACATCAATGTTATTCCAATTTCCAATGTGTATGTTGTTTCCAGCATTCGCAATAATCTTGGAACACTTTACTTTCACTCTCAAGCAAAAAAAGTTCCATTTCAGCTCCGTTAGAACTCAAATCTTACGTCGAACAGAACAAACAATTAAACAATAACAACGCAGCAAACCGTGTACTGTTATACTATGTACGATACGTATGCATACACAGTGCATGCATAGCGTATGAGCTTGAACAGTGTGCTACGTACGTGTACTGTATGCACAACGAATACAATTAAATTTGTAATTCGCGCGCATAGAGAACCCCGCCACATCATTTGGGTACGGAATTTGACTAGCCACACACGAGCTCCACAGTCAAGTCAATGCAACTGCAGTGAAAGTGCGTTGCACTCACTAGATAGTACTTTTTATCTAGTGAGTGCAACACACTTTCACCAAAGATATCTACAGAGTGTAACGAAGTTTTCTTCTCCCATCAATGATGGGCGAAACTATGCTTCATCACGTGATTAACTTTTGACCAATCGTAGAGCAAGATTCTTAGTATGTGGAATATAAATCTATATAACATTGTGGAAATTTTAGTATGATAAAGAGTAATAGTTTTGCAAATGTAGTTACGGTACCGTGGCTGATTTTAGTCAAATGTTGTATACATTATTTATGATGTTAATTGCAATATATATAGGTTACAGCTCCTTAGAATGAAATAAACTGCATATTATGATGCAATAGCTCTATTAAAAATAGTTCATTATCTAAAAAGAACATGCCGAAACCCGGGATAGTTCAGAACTCATGCGAGTTCTCCGGGGTGGTTTCGAACCAGGGACCTTTAGATCTTCAGTCTAACGCTCTCCCAACTGAGCTATTTCGGCTGCTGATATGATTTTCAATTGAATAGGAACATTGTGGAGAATGTACATAATTGTATATGACAGTGATGAACAGTTAAAAACAAAAACATTATTGTCCTCTCGAATACAAAGACGAACTTTACAAAGTATTAACTGACTATGTTTGTAGACAATTACGAATTATATCCATATAGTCGCATCGTATATACATTTTCTTAGAAAAGAAAATATCTATAATATAATAAATATGGTAAAAATAAATTTTCTTATTTCATTAATAATACATTTAATCACCTTGAAGAGAAATAGACAAAAGAAACATGCCGAAACCCGGGACAGTTCAGAACTCGTGCGAGTTCTCCGGGGTGGTTTTGAACCAGGGACCTCTAGAAAATCTAGTCTAACGCTCTCCCAACTGAGCTATTTCAGTCTAACGCTCTCCCAAGTCCCAACTGAGCTATTTCGGCTGCTGATATGCGGTTTTCAATTAAATAGGATTATTGTCGAGAATGTACATATTGTATATGATAGTGATGAACAGTTAAAAAAAAAAAACATTATTGTCCTCTCGATTTTAAAGACGAACTTTGCAAAGTATTAATTAACCATGTTTGAAGACAATCACTAATCATATCCATATATAGCCGCATCGTATTCATCGTCTTGGAAAAGAAAATATCTATAATATAATTAATATGGTAAAAATAATTTGTCTTATTTCATAAAATACATCACCTTGAAGAGAAATAGACAAAAGAAATATGCCGAAACCCGGGACAGTTCAGAACTCGTGCGAGTCCTCCGGGGTGGTTTCGAACCAGGGACCTTTAGATCTTCAGTCTAACGCTCTCCCAACTGAGCTATTTCGGCCGATGCAAAATGCGGGTGCTCATGAAGTTAGAGTACACAGTTCACTGTAGAGATAAGGATAAGGATCTTTAGTTGACTATTGTACAATTTGTACAAACCATTGAAATAATTAAGTAAATAAATGTTATGACACAATATCTATATTAACGATAATCTCTTCGTCAATAAAGAAAACTATTTAGGCCAAGTACGTTGCGTTTGAACCAGTGCATGAAAACGTTATAACATTGATGATTGAATTAATAAAGATTAAAAGTTGTGCAAACATTGTTATGGACCATGGGCGTCGATCGCGGGGGGGGGGGGGGGGGATATATCCCCCCCAATATTTCAGATGGGGGGGGGGGGGGGGGGGGGTGGCCTGTATAATTATCCCCCCCCCCCCCAATATTTGGGGTTCAAAAATATATAATAACATTGAAATAAAGGAGCATTGCCCCCTCTCATTCATAATGTGAAAGTTGTTACTATAGTACCACTTTTGATAGTGCTAAACTGCCCAAATCCAAAATCTTCCGGGGGCTGCCCCCCCCCCCCCCCCCCTGGAACCCCCATTAAGGTTATTTCACCCAGTCCCGGCCCTGTACTCATTGAATAGTTTTATTCAGGACTTCTCTCTTGGCACACTTTCAGGCGAATTTGGCCCACTGTGCGTCGGCGCTTCGCTCACAAAAATTGAGCTAACTATTCAATAGTTAACTGTATTTCATATTAACATATTATAGACAACATCTTTATTTCTGGATATTACAAATCCCAAAGCTTCCGGGGGCTCCGCCCCCTGGACACCCAATAAGCTTCCCAATGTGGGTATCCCTTGACTTATTCTATTCAGGGTTCCATCATGATGATTGCAAGCTATGTATCTATCAGGCTAAAGTTCATCCATACTTGGACAAAACCCTCCTCATAACATGATGCTTGCAATATGCACTTAATAATCTTCCAATTTCTAAACAGCTAAATCAAAAGCCAGCTAACTAAAGAATAGTTATTAACTGTATATTTACATATAAACAACATCTTTATATCTGGATATTGCAAATTCCAAAGCTTCCGCCCCCTGGACCCCCAATAAGTTTCCCAATGTGGGTATCCCTTGACTGATGATATTCAGGGTTCCATCAGAATGCTTGCAATCTATGTATCTATCAGGCTAAAGTTCATCTTGGACAAAGCCCACCTCATAACATGATGCTTGCAATGTGCACTTAATAATCTTCCAAATTCTAAACAGCTAAATTCAAAGCCTTTGGGGCCCCTATCCCCACCCCCCCCCCCCCCCCCCTCAGTCATAAAAACCCGGACACGCTGCTGCGTTGTCGCTTCGCTCCCTCGCCAGACATGCCAGAGATGGTCAAAATTACGTATCATCCCCCCAATGGCGAGAAGAAATCTACGCCCTTGTTATGGACCGTGACCGTGAGCATTAATTTTAATACAACTATCCCATCTTCATAAACATACAAACAAAAACACACAACTAGTACATTCATAAGCATTATTATAACAAATTATATGTTAAACAAAGGTCTAATGATGGTCGAAATTCAAATACACGCAATAACGATTGAGAATGTAGAACTTACTTAGAATATTTGTGTACATTATTATTTGTAAATGATTATAATTCATTTGTAATGTCTTGTTGGAAGCAAGTATAAATTGAAATTGAACATGCCGAAACCCGGGACAGTTCAGAACTCGTGCAATTAACATATTAACAGTTTTGCAAGCATAGTAACGGTATCGTGATTGTGAACATTCTTTTTTATTTCACTTATCCCATCTTCATAAACATACAAAAAACAACAACTGGTACATAAATAACAATAACAAATATGTAAAAGGAAGGTCTAATATGTGACCGGCTATAGCAAAACCCGGCACTTGTCGGTAAAAAATCAAAATGTAGATTTTCACACCATTATAAAGGCCTCATGACAAGCTTTCATTTGATGCTTTGTTCTTACAAAGTGGTCAATAATTGGCGAAGATATGATTGTTTAAATTTTACAATCATAGGTCTTTTACACACATTGTGTGAACTTAAAATGCCCATTTCTTCAAAACATAATTTACCGACAAGTGCGGGTTTTGCTATAGCGGGTCACATAATGGTCTCAAGTGAAATTCAAATACACGCAACAACGATTGAGAATGTAGAACCAACTTTGATGAGCTAGGACAAACATTTCATAATTTATGATTTTGTAGTCAAATTTTGTATTCATGATTTATGCTGTTAATTGCAGTATAGGTTACAACTACTTGGAATAAAATAAACTGTATTTTATAATATAGTATCTATATTAAAATAGTTCATTATCTATAAACAGAACATGCCGAAACCCGGGACAGTTCAGAACTCATGCGAGTTCTCCGGGGTGGTTTCGAACCAGGGACCTTTAGATCTTCAGTCTAACGCTCTCCCAAGTCCCAACCGAGCTATTTCGGCTGCTGATATGCGGTTTTCAATTAAATAGGATTATTGTCGAGAATGTACATATTGTATATGATAGTGATGAACATTTAAAAAAAAAACATTATTGTCCTCTCGATTTTAAAGACGAACTTTGCAAAGTATTAATTAACTATGTTTGAAGACAATCACTAATTATATCCATATATAGCCGCATCGTATTCATCGTCTTGGAAAAGAAAATATCTATAATATAATTAATATGGTAAAAATAAATTTTCTTATTTCATAAAATACATAACCTTGAAGAGAAATAGACAAAAGAAACATGCCGAAACCCGGGACAGTTCAGAACTCGTGCGAGTCCTCCGGGGTGGTTTCGAACCAGGGACCTTTAGATCTTCAGTCTAACGCTCTCCCAACTGAGCTATTTCGGCTGATGAAAAATGCGGGTGCTCATGAAGATAGAGTACACAGTTCACTGTAGAGATAAGGATAAGGATCTTTAGTTGACTATTGTACAATTTGTAAAACCATTGAAATAATTAAGTAAATAAATGTTATGACACAATATCTATATTAACGATAATCTCTTCGTCAATAAAGAAAACTATTTAGGCCAAGTACGTTGCGTTTGAACCAGTGCATGAAAACGTTATAACATTGATGATTGAATTAATAAAGATTAAAAGTTGTGCAAACATTGTTATGGACCATGGGCGTCGATCGCGGGGGGGGGGGGGGGGGGGGGGATATATCCCCCAATATTTCAGGTGGGGGGGGGGGGTGCCTGTATAATTATCCCCCCCAATATTTGTGGTTCAAAAATATATATAACATTGAAATAAAGGAGCATTGCCCCCTCTCATTCATAATGTGAAAGTTGTTACTATAGTACCACTTTTGATAGTGCTAAACTGCCCAAATCCAAATCTTCCGGGGCTGCCCCCCTGGAACCCACATTAAGGTTATTTCACCCAGTCCCGGCCCAGGCCTGTACTCATTGAATAGTTTTATTCAGGACTTCTCTCTTGGCACACTTTCAGGCGAATTTGGCCCACTGTGCGTCGGCGCTTCGCTCACAAAAAATTGAGCTAACTATTCAAATAGTTAACTGTATTTCATATTAACATATTATAGACAACATCTTTATTTCTGGATATTACAAATCCCAAAGCTTCCGGGGGCTCCGCCCCCTGGGACCCCCAATAAGCTTCCCAATGTGGGTATCCCTTGACTTATTCTATTCAGGGTTCCATCATGATGATTGCAATCTATGTATCTATCAGGCTAAAGTTCATCCATACTTGGACAAAACCCTCCTCATAACATGATGCTTGCAATATGCACTTAATAATCTTCCAATTTCTAAACAGCTAAATCAATAGCTAACTAACTAAAGAATAGTTATTAACTGTATATTTACATATAAACAACATCTTTATATCTGGATATTGCAAATCCCAAAGCTTCCGCCCCCTGGACCCCCAATAAGCTTCCCAATGTGGGTATCCCTTGACTGATGATATTCAGGGTTCCATCAGAATGCTTGCAAATCTATGTATCTATCAGGCTAAAGTTCATCTTGGACAAAGCCCACCTCATAACATGATGCTTGCAATGTGCACTTAATAATCTTCCAAATTCTAAACAGCTAAATTCAAAGCTTTGGGGCCCTATCCCCACCCCCCCCCCCCCCCCACCCTCAGTCATAAAAACCCGGACACGCTGCTGCGTTGTCGCTTCGCTCCCTCGCCAGAACATGCCAGAGATGGTCAAAATTACGTATCATCCCCCCAATGGCGAGAAGAAATCGACGCCCTTGTTATGGACCGTGACCGTGAGCATTAATTTTAATACAACTTTCCCATCTTCATAAACATACAAAAAAACAAACAACTAGTACATTCATAAGCATTATTATAACAATTATATGTTAAACAAAGGTCTAATGATGGTCGAAATTCAAATACACGCAATACGATTGAGAATGTAGAACTTACTTAATATATTTTTGTAAATTATTATTTGTAAATGATTATAATTCATTTGTAATGTTTTGTTGGAAGCAAGAATAAATTGAAATTGAAATTGAAAGTTAGAATAGCTAAAAGACAAACATTTCATAGTTATCGGATGATTTTTAGTCAAATTTTGTATTCATGATTTATGAAATTAATTCCACTATAGGTTAGAGCTCCTTGGAATAAAAAGAACTGCATTTGATGATCTCTCTATTAAGAATATTTCATCATTATCTAAAAAGAACATGCCGAAACCCGGGACAGTTCAGAACTCGTGCGAGTTCTCCGGGGTGGTTTCGAACCAGGGACCTTTAGATCTTCAGTCTAACGCTCTCCCAACTGAGCTATTTCGGCTGATGAAAAATGCGAGTGCTCAGGAGTTATAGTACATAGTTCACTGTAGAGATAAGGATAAGGATCTTTTGTTGACTACTGTACAATTTGTACAAACCACTGGAATAATTAAGAAAATAAATGTTATGAGACAATATCTATATTAACATTAATATCTTCGTCAATAAAGAAAACTATTTAGGCTAAGTAGGTTGCGTTTGAACCAGTGCATGAAAACGTTATAACATTGGAAATAGACGATAGTTATGGACTGTGACTGTGAGCATTAATTTTAATACAACTATCCCATCTTCATAAACATAAAAAACTAGTACATTCATAAGCATTATTATAACAAATTATATGTTAAACAAAGGTCTAATGATGGTCGAAATTCAAATACACGCAATAACGATTGAGAATGTAGAACTTACTTAGAATATTTGTGTAAATTATTATTTGTAAATGATTATAATTCATTTGTAATGTTTTGTTGGAAGCAAGAATAAATTGAAATTGAAATTGAAAGTTAGAATAGCTAAAAGACAAACATTTCATATAGTTATCGGATGATTTTAGTCAAATTTTGTATTCATGATTTATGAAATTAATTCCACTATAATATAGGTTAGAGCTCCTTGGAATAAAAAGAACTGCATTTTATGATATAGTATCTCTATTAAAATTATTTCAGTCTAACGCTCTCCCAACTGAGCTATTTCGGCTGTATGTGGTTTTCAAGGGAGAAGGAAAACATCTATATAAAATGGACGTTATTGACAGCAATGAAAATTGTTTATTCTCCCTAATGTAGATAGATTGCAAAGATGTACTTTACAAATTAACAACTATTACCCTCTATTTGAAGATAATGACTTACTGTATCTGTATCCATCGTACATTATGTTATTCGCATCATAAGAAAGAATATATTTATAACCACAAAAAGACATAAAATACATTAATATCACCTTAAAGAGAAATAGACAAAAGAGACATGCCGAAACCCGGGACAGTTCAGAACTCATGCGAGTTCTCCGGGGTGGTTTCGAACCAGGGACCTTTAGATCTTCAGTCTAACGTTCTCCCAACTGAGCTATTTCTGCTGTCGGAAATGCGGGTGCTCGGAAAGTTAATAATACACAGTGTCCGGTATCTATAAGGACGGTGGTCATTTTATTTGTTTACTATATAAACGCAGTGTGTGTCTGTGTTTGTGTGTGTAGTGTGTACAGAGTGTATGTATGGGTGTTGCGTATGTTTGTGTGTATGTATGTATGTATGTATGAATGTATAATGTGTGTGCGTATGTTTGTGTGAGTGAGTTGTGTGTGTGCTTGCTTGTTTTGTATGTGTGCGTATGTTGTATCACCGAGTCCTGGCACAAGACTCATGATATGAAGGGGCAGACTTTGCCAAAAATACAATACAATTCTCACATCGTTCCTGTATAATATCTTTTTTCCATCAGCACTTCCTATTTACGAGTTCAATTATGAATTGCATTTTTTTTCCAATTCCAGTTGAGTGTTCTGCGTCGGAGAATGATAACGATGACCGCCTTGCTGGTGGTTGGCACGATAAAGGAATACGTCAACGAAGAGCCGCGGACGACGATGACCGCCTTGCCGGTGGTATGTCTCCCCCTTCTCACCACGACCATCGTAGAAGAGTCGTATAGATCAATCCGACTTCGACGCTGTCGACAAAGTACGCGGAAAGAGACAGCCGTGTAGGTGGAAGAGGTGGCAGGCGTAAACGATCACTTGAGTGATGCGTATATAGTTATAGTAACGATGAAACAAAAAAAGGCGGGCAAAACACAATTATGAATTATTTACAAATATATCCGTTCGAACACAAATGTTGGCCCCACCAACATTTTATTCGAAAACTTAAAACATATATTTATAAAGGCTACACATTTTTGAAATTATACCAAACCGGCTTTTAAATGGACGGTTTGATTATCTCTTTATTGAATACAAAATGACGGATGTTATTTGAATGAAATAGCCTTCAACTTCAACCGTTATTTTTTCTTCTTATTTAAGTATTAGTTTTTAATGATAATCGTACACATTTTTAGTAACAATGAAGGGGGTGCAATTTTAAAAACACAATAGTGAAAGTTTGGCCAAATTTGGATTTTCCTTTCAAAAGTTATGATTTTAAGTAAGTTTTGTTTGCGGCCATCTCTAGATGGCAATTCGCTAAAATCTGTGATGCCATAATAACACAGCCCACTGACTCTGTACAGAATATATTCATATTTGTAATTCTTTGTAGATATCCCTGGACCAGTTGAGGAGGTTTTGATTTAAATACATTTACATTTATCTCTTCTCTATAAGAATAGAGGGGCGATGTATTTTCATGAAAAGTTAAATGTTGTGATTTTGTTTTGGTACGGTTTCAATGGAGTTGTTCTTCTGTGACATCATAAGCAAAGAGCCAACTAAGCGGGCAGCAAACACGATTTTAATTAAAACTTGAAAAACAATCCGAATTCTTGATTGGATTATCTAAATCTGCTAAAACTTTTGCTATTAGGTGTCTAGAATTGTTTTCCATTCACCCATCCTGCTTAAAAGCTTTGGCAAACTTATCCGTTAAGGATTCGCACATTATACGAACCAATCAGATCGGACAAACCATTAAGGATCTGAAGTATACTATAGGTTTTCCCATCCATTTTCAAACAATCGTCATTAAATTTCATTAATTGTTAACTTCAATTTCGTCCAGAAAAACTTTCGCCGGTCATATGTAATGTTCGATTTCGTCATTACGCACCCAATTTCGTTCATTCGCAATCAAATTCCTTCATTATATCGATCATTTTAGTCAAAACGTATTCAATTTCGTCCGATCGCTCCTGCAAATGTACAATGTGATGATCAATTTCGTCATTGAGCATTCAATTTCGTTATTTTCCATTCAAATTCGACCAACAACATGGAAAGCTGTATTGGATACTTTGTTTCATCATCCTTTCATTATTATCCTTTGTAAATTTGAACTCAATGTCTATGTTTGTTTTGTGTTCCGAAAAATTCACACAATTTTAGTATTTTGTCTATTTTGAACGGTTTTTGTAATAGGAATAACAATTGATATTTTAATGTGTCTCACAACACAAATTTATTGTATATGAATCAATCAATCAATCAGACCTTTGGTCAATTATCGTTTTTTTAATTGCAATATCGAAATCAATTGTTTTGTGATCAGTTGATGGTTTTAGAAACACTTAATATTGAAGTTATTCATTTTGAAATGAATTGTATGAGCTACAATAGGAATGTACCAGGGCAAGTTCACACTACGTGACGAATTTGAACGACTAAGTCTTGAAATCGAATGACCAATGACGAATTCGAACTTCACATTTTGCGTTTTATGACCAGTCGGGACGAATTCCATTGCAAAATGACGAATTCGAATGAGCAAATTTTGAATTTGTAAGACCATTGATCAATTCGAATGGTAAATGACTAAATCGAATGTAGCAATTGCAGTCTCCTGTCTTCTCGGGACGAAATTGAAGTTAGAAATGTTTGAATTTGATTGACGATAGTTTGAAAATGGATGGGAAAACCTATAGTATCCTTTTTTGTTATACACACGTCTTGCTTATGTTAAAGGGGTAATTCAGTTTAGGTAGAGAGGGCGCTGCACATCACAATTTTTTTGTGAGGTAATGAAAAACTGAGTGTCGAATTTAAGAGAACATGCAATTGTAATGGCAGAATAAACTTTATTTGGTCAACAGTGGCGGATCTACGGGGGGGGGGGGGGGGGGGGGGTTAGGGAGTTTGACCCCCCCCCCCCCCCTTGGGCTGTCAAGTGAAAATGTATCAGTGAGAAAAGTGAACAAAAAGTGAAAAGAAATTACTTACGGGGGTTCAAAATAGCAAAAAAAAAATCACCGCTTCGCGGCTCGTGGACGAAAGTGAAAAAAAAGTGAAGAAAAAAAAAGGTGAAAAAAAAAAATCGCCGCTTTGCGGCTCCTGGACGATGCTCCGCATCGTCATTGGGTCAACCCCCCCCCCCCCCCCCCCTTAGCAAAAAGCTAGATCCGCCCCTGGTCAAAATCGGTCCAGAAACGGCTGAAATATCAATAAATATATCTGATCTTATAATTATTTGGGGCCCAAATAATTAGATGATGCTTACACTTTTTTTTTTTTTCAAAAGCATTTTTAAAATAGTTGTTGATGATCTATCTACTTAATCATTATTTCAATAAAACATCACATGCATAATTGTGTATGAAAAATGGTTGAAACCAATGCCTCACTAGAAAGCGCCCTCTTGTGTTTTAATTGCGCCTTTTTAATGATAACAGGCTTTTTACTTAATCGTTTGTGTATATCGTTTTTGTATACCTTTCGAGCATGGTGGGGTTATAAATATTAGTTTGTAATGTTACTGTGCAGGTTTTAGTTACTAAAGTTCAGCCTTACCAAAACTGTACTACCCCTTTAATATATGCGGTCTTTTGTATTGTAGTATAAAAGCCATTTTCACGGTAACTGGCGGAGGATGGTGTGCACCCCTCAGATATACAAAAGATAATGACTTCTGAATTAAACCTTTGTGAGAACAATTTCATCGAGAATTATAATTTACCGATACCTAATTAAAAAGTAACATGAATATATACATTTACGTTGTAAACAGATTGCCAAATAAAAAGCCCATGCATTGCCTTCTATCAATGTGACGTGAAAATATTTGTCCGTATGTGTGTGTGTTTGTGTGTGTAAGCACGTACGTGCTAGTTGTTCTTTTGCATATGTGATGTCGTTCGTGTTTGTGCCTGTGTGTAAATGTGCATTCAATGGGTCAGTATTGTTTCTATGTAGACTTATGTCCGACGTACATTATAATTATGTGTGCGTAAGCGTGTCCAAAAGTAGGTTCTACATCATTGTGTGTGTGTGTGGGTGCGTGTGTGTGTGTGTGTGTGTATGTGTGTGCGCTTGTGTGTGTATGCCTGTGTGCATACTATGTATGTGTGTGTGTGTGTGTGTGTGTTTGTGCGTACGTACGTGCGTGAGTGTGTGTTCTTGTATAGTCGTTTAACCGAGGACATATCACAAAGAATAATTTGATGAACGATGGACCTCAAAATGTAATATTCCTAATATTCCTCTGATATACAAAATAATAATTGGTGTTTTATTTCGTCCAACATTCGTGGACGAAGAGGCATCTCTGAAGCAGGATCATGTTTAAAATGTGCTATGTGTGTTCCTGTACAGATGTTAAAGTGAGGACTGATTACAAATCAAATTTTCCAATGAATTAATATGATTCATTCTCCAATTCATACATCCAATCCATTGACCCAGTATTAATATCCAATAATTCATCTACCGTATATACTATGCAACTTTATAATACATTGCAAGTTAATAATTCATATATGTCGATCGGCTAATGATATCGGGTATGTACAGTGGCGTAGCGGGGTTGGACCGATTGTGGGGGGGGGGGGGGGGGGGGGGGGGACACCTGGGCCCCGTTGCAGAAAAAGATACAATCGACTGTAGGTCATAATAATTTGTAAGTCAGAACATTTGCGCGTTTAAAACAATCAGATTTGCCCATTTAAAACACATGATCTGACTTGCTATTAATTGTAATTTACAATCAATTGTATCTCTGTCTGCAACGGCCGGGGCCACTTATATATATATATATATATATGTACTTATTTGATAGAGAAACTGCTATACATTAGGTAAAGATCACATAACCATACACAAAGAAGTTTTAGATAATAATGTAATTTCTAGGAGTAATCATATTGACGATTACCGGAACTTATACGTTCATGAATAAATGGAAACAAAACAATTAATGAAAACGAAATAACCACATATTAAGTTATTTACTATTTACAATTTATTTACAACTATTTGCAGCAATTTATCAATCGTTGACCATTTTTTCAGAAGAGTTTAGCCAGCATTCTTCGCCAAAACGGTTTCTGGTCCGCCCGGATTTGGATGATATTCTTCAGGACTGTGCGGAGTTTTGGTCTTTCGTTGGCTTCTCTGGCCATGCATTGGACTCCAAGATCACCGAGCTTCGATATAGCAGGGGCTGTGGGATCTGCATTGAATAAGAAAGAACAAAAAGGAAAACTGATAAGTAAAGATGATGACTGGCGTGACAAAAAAAGACGAATCATGAACATGGTAATGATTTGTAATCCTCAAATAGGGTCTAAAATAATGCGTTCGAACAGAGTAGGATTGGATTGTTATAAAATGCAAGAATTTCCTTTCTAATTTTTTTGTTTGTAGTATTTGTGAATATAAGACAAGTGATCGAAGGAATGATAGTGCAATTTAGAAACATGAGACTAAAATGAAAACCATAATTGGGTGGAAGAAACTGTAGATTCAAATTGTCCGTCAGCAGGTCTGAATTCAGGAGAAAGCATGCTACTCAGTGAAAATCAATTAATTCAGAAAGTACATAATGGACAAAATAATGCATATTGCCGCATTTAATATTGAATTGAATTGATGGCTGGGAGCATGATAAGGGTAAGACGTTACCTTTAACACGCTGTTCAATGTCGAGGAATATCCTGCCAAGGGAGAAGATATCCGAGCCGGTTGATGTTGGTTTGCCTTCCAGGACGATCTCCGGGGCCAAGTAGTCTACCTCCTGTCCTTGCAGGTAGGCTAGGCAGATGTCATCTGGAAGCCTTGGCAACCTCAGTGGCTTGTCGACAGTGCTGGCTAGTCCGAAGTCGATGATAACTGCCTGGTGTCGACGAGGGCCGCCTTGGTGCTTCAGCATGACGTTGTCAGTCTTGAGATCGTTATGGAGAATACCGTGGTCATGGAGCACCAATAGCCCCCGCACGATGTCCTCCGCTATTCCAAGTGCCTTTCTTGTGGATAGAACAGGCGGGTTGAGGAGGGAGAGACCACCGGCGGTCTGCTCATCCCCGATGAACTCCACGGCCAGGCAGATGTCATTGCCCATATCGAGTGTCCCCAGGAATGTGGGGAAGAAGGGGCAGTCCGACACCAGTTGGTGGATCATCGCCTCCTTTATCGACCGGGTCCTGGTCGCTTTGATCTCGTCGACCATTTCCCCCGGCGAAGCGTGGTTGTCCGATCTAAACGGCTGCTTGATGGCGAGGGCGGTGTTGGTTTGGGAGTGGCGAGCAATCAGAACCCGCCCGTAACTCCCACTGCCGATTTCAAACAGACCGCAGAGACTCTGGAATGGTGCAAGAAACGCAATCACAGAAAATTAATGGAGGACTTCAAACAGAAATATGGAATCCATTTCTACTAAATTAATACACATATCTGTATGTTGCTTTTGTGGTTATATATTGAATAGGAAAAAACAAAGGACATTATTATAACATAATCTGTTAGCTTTTTAATGCAATACGTTGAAAAAGGCCTTAGTCGTATTTTCTTTCACAAAAAAATATCTTCTAACACAGAGAAAATGATAATATATTTTCAAATAAAGGAGAGAATATAAGACTTGTTTGCATGCAAATGATGAATAGATTTTCCTACCTGGACTGACCAGCCCATGTCAAAGGTCTTCAGGTCTTTGATGCCGAGGGATGGGCATCGGACCTTAGGCTCCAATAGCTCTCAATGACGGCTTCGTCAACTCTCTTCAGAACCGTCTCACCAGACAGCGGAATCTCGGCTACATGCTCAGATGTGCTGGCACTCTCTTGCTGCTGTCGGGCTTGATGTGACCTCTGAATACCAGTGTTGGTCTCGACGATGACTGGCTTTAGCTCTACATGAGCAGGCATTTCTTTATCTTCCTGCACCCTTTCCTCTGTGCGCATCCGATCACCATCATCATCATCGGTAGCGGCAGGAGCAGCATTAGCAGCTGTTGGAGCATAGACATTCAAGCTTCCGCACATTTCTTCCTGATCTACGGTAGATGTAGATGAAGCGATTGAGGAATTCCTGGCAGCGTACATTGCCAGTGCCTCGTGGATTTCAGCAGTGTGCATTGAGGCATCACCGCGCCTGATGCCCCTAGCTCTAGAGGTCATCTGAGTGGATTTTCGAGGACTGCTCTGCTCTGTACGCTCTGCTCTGTGACCATCGTCAGTAGCAGCAGGTATACGGGCATGCATCTTCCCACCCTTCTCCCCATCTGCGATGGATAGAGATGTTGCGACAACTGGCTCTTTGGCTGCGTGCAGCGCCAACGCCTCCAGGATCTCTTCCGCATGGGTAGACGCGTCGCCGTGTCTGAGACGCCTACGTCTAGGTGCCATGTTGGTTGCTCTCGGCGTACTCTGCTCTGTGTGGCTTTGGTGATCATCAGTAACATATGTGGCAGGTACATGGAAATGCATCCGTCCGCCCATCTCTTCATCTGCGGTAGAAGATCCTGTGACGCTTGATCGTCTTGCAGCATCTAGAGCCATAGCCGCCATGATTTCATTGGTGTGCCTCGAGGCATCACCGCACCTGACACGTTGCTGTCTCTTTGCCATCCTCCTGGCCCTCCGGGCTCGCTGGGCGGCGAAGTCGCCGTCGTCTCCGATAAGGTACATAGTGCTTACAACACCGTTGACTGCCATGATCTAAGGATATTGATGATAAACAAATTATTTAAATGAAAACTCGTTTGTTCAAGATAGTCTTTTGTGATCGTTAATTCCTTGTTTATACACATGTACATGTTTGTCAATGTACCCTATAATTTAGTTTGGTTAATTTTATGTAAATATTTTTAAGCGCTTAGAGGCTTTTTTTGCAATATGCTCTCTAGAAATGTTTATTATTATTATTATTATTATTATAATTATAGAGATAAAGAGAGGTATTTTGTTCATAACTTGAACTATAAGTAGTACAATGTTTTTTTTTAAAATTAAAACAAAATTAAATGTAAACAAATATTAGTGCTTATTGTTTAAATAAATTGTTTATATTTCTATAAAGTATAAAGAAATATCTATACATGTTTACTTCATGAACAATAATATAGTTCTTTTATATGTCATGATCATGAGTAAGGTTTTCTTTAAAATGAGAAGTGAATTTAATCATATAAATAATAAGAGTTGGCTTTAATATATTTGTGCATTATATGATCATGACAAAACTTATACTACACAAGTGGAATACATTGTGTAGAATATTAACTTAAAAGAATAGTTCAGTTTTGGTTGAGAGAGCGCTTCGAGAAATTATTTGTTTGAGAGGTAATGAAAAACTAAGTATAACATTTGAAAGAGCACATACGTTTAAAGACATAATCAACTTTGTTTGATCCAAATTTGTTCAGAAGTATATCCGATTATAATAAATGTTGATGACCAACTTTTATTCAATAATTTAAGAACATATTTAAAAAAAAAAAAATCCTAATTAATTAATGACATCTTACAAGTTCTAGTTACTAAAATTCGGTTTGACCAGAACTGTGCTTTCCCTTTAAAGTGCATTTGTCATGTATATTGTGACTTCATTCCATTTCTCCTGTCTTATAGTTCACAAGCCAAATATGCCTATTAAAATTAAACGCTTATTAAAGTATTGCCAAACACATCTAAAATAACGAAATAATTTACCAGAAAAGTGTTAAACTACCTCCGTTGTCAATAATAATCAGCTGAAACCGATGGATAACGCTGAAAACGAATTCAGGCGAATTAAGAGAGGAACTCTTAATATGATGCTTCGATCAAAAAGCACAAATATCACGATTAACTCTAATACAGCAGAATCTTCACATTTAATAGTAAACTTTTTGTTGACATTAAGCTTTGTTAGAACTATGACTGTAGGTCATGTGATTTCAATACTACACGCACTTTTAACCAATCACAGTTCAGATTCTATGCGAACGCGCCCAAAGTTCCAATGACGTAACAATCATGACAATGGGTATTTGTTACGTGCGCGTAACAATAGAAAATCACTTCCAGTAGAAAAGCCTATTACCAAAGACTGTAGAATTACAAGACAGATCACTGGCGGTCGCGCAGCGATGTCCCTTCAAACAGAATGAAGATTCAAATCGAGCTAAAGAGAAAGTTGGGTACACCCAGATCTGTCTTGTAATTCTACAGTCTTTGCTTTGTACAAGAAGGTTGTCCAGTGGTCGGTCTTTCCAATAAGCGTCTTTGCTATTATCATAACATACATTCATTTACATATCTGTATACATCTCTATGGTTTGTATAGATTATGGTTGCGTATGTGAGTGCGTGCGTATTTGTGTGTGCGTGCTTCCGTGTGTGTGTCTGCGTGTGTGTGTGTGTGTGTGTGTGTGTGTTTGCGTTTATGTGTGTGAGTGCGTGTATTTGTGTGTATGTTTGTGCGTAGGGATATATATATTATGTGTGTGTACGAGGGGCGTTCAATAAGTTCATAGCCCAACCATGAAGGAGCAGGAAGTTGGGTTACCTAATGTTGTGTATGCAATGTTGCATCCTTCACATGGTCAGTGGTGCAAAGCCAGGTCAGTTGTATTCTGTTTCTGATCTAGACAGGCTTTTATTGATGCAATGTTCATTAAAAGTCACTTGGAAAATGTTGGAAATGAAGCAATGCAAGTTGATGAGAGACATATGCTGCTCGATGACAATGTGCCTGCTCACAAGAGCCAGGTGACTTTTGAAAAGCTAATAACTGCGGAATTGGTTTGTTGATGATTCCTCCTTATCCCCCAAACCTGGTGTCGTCAGATCTCTTCTGACATATGAAGAAACAATCCCAAGATTGTGATTTTCAGGAGGATAATGAGACAAAATTTGCCAACATGTAGGTTTTTTAGAGGTCTTTAAGAGACATCTTCAAGGAGGCCCTTGAGGCCCTCAGGAAAAATGCCGAAAAACTCTTGGCTGTACATCAGTATTATATGGATGAAAGAACACCTGTATATATTAATCGATGTTGCACCTTGACTCCTTCAAGGTTGGGCTATGAACTTATTGAACGCCCCTCGTATGTTTGTGTATTTTATAAATAATATAATTTCAATGGTAAAAATTATAGTTGTATTAATGTATAAAAGTATATGCCGAAACCCGGGACAGTTCAGAACTCATGCGAATTCTCCGGGGTGGTTTCGAACCAGGGACCTTTAGATCTTCAGTCTAACGCTCTTATGGCAAGCCGTTTTAACATTTATTCCTATTTCTTGATATCAAGAATTCAATTCTTGATATCAAGAATTCGACTTCTTGATATCAAGAATTCATTTCTTGATATCAAGAATTCAATTATTGATATCAAGAATTACCATTGCTTTACAACAGAAAATCATTTCTTGATATCAAGAATTCATTTCTTGATATCAAGAAATCAATTCTTGATATCAAGAATTCATTTCTTGATATCAAGAATTCAATTCTTGATATCAAGAATTCATTTCTTGATATCAAGAATTCGAATTCTTGATATCAAGAATTCGAATTCTTGATATCAAGAAATAATTTTCTGTTGTTAACCAATGGTAAATCTTGATATCAAGAATTCAATTCTTGATATCAAGAATTCGATTTCTTGATATCAAGAATTCATTTCGTGATATCAAGAATTCGATTTCTTGATATCAAGAATTCATTTCTTGATATCAAGAATTCGAATTCTTGATATCAAGAATTCGATTTCTTGATATCAAGAATTAATTTCTTGATATCAAGAATTTATTTTTTGATATCAAGAATTCGATTTCTTGATATCAAGAAATCAATTCTTGATATCAAGAATTCATTTGGATATCGAGCTCAAAAGTAGTGGATAAATTCACAGTTGAATTCTAACGCGAGAGTTGTGCAGGTATTCATTCTGATTTCGAACGCAAGATTTGAGCAGGATTACATTCTGATTTCGAACGCAAGATTTGAGCAGGATTACATTCTGATTTCGAACGCAAGATTTGAGCAGGATTACATTCTGATTTCGAACGCAAAAGTATTGCACGATTTCCTCCTGAGCGGTGCGGTGTCTAGTCCAGATTCAGGAAATGCTTTGTGAACACACCATGTACACACCGCCCTATACGACTCGCGCTATAGCTAGAGCCTATTCACAAAACTGCCGCATAGCAGTCTCTAGTCCAGATTCAGGGCGTGCTTTGTGAACACACACCATAGATCTGTGTACACACCGCCCTAGAGCCTAAGTAAACATAACTGCTGCAGTCTGAGCCCAAATATCGGCCACGTGCGTTTTTATCATTTCGTGATATGTTGCCAATAAACGTTGCGTAAACCTGTTGTAAAGATTGTCCCTTGTGCAATAAATATGTCCACGTGTTTTTCTGAATGATCAATTGTAAAATATACTTGTATTTTAGTTGAAATAGTAACGTCAGATGTGATATTTTTAAAGCAAAATAACTTCTAAAAAGACTTACAAATACGCATTGTAAATGCACAATTTGGCAACATATCACAAATTCATTAGTTCCGCATGAATTCTTGATATGTTGCCAATTTATCATTTTTACAATGCGTGTTTTGTAAGTCAATTTAGATGTCTTTTTGCTGAAAATGATCAGATCGGACAGTATTATTTTAAATGACGTGATCAAAAATATTTTGAAATAAATTGCGCAGTAAAAACGTGAATATATTATTACACACGGGGTAATCTTTGCTACAGGTTTGCGCATTGTCTATTGGCAACATATCACGAAATGATTTCTTGATATGTTGCCGTTTTACGTTTTTGAAAGACGCGTGTTTTATAACAAGTAATTAAACTGGAATATCACATCCAACATTTTCAATGTAACATTAATCAATGGTCTAAAAAACATATGTTTAAACAGTATGAAATGAAAATTTTCTACAAGGAATATCACAGAGACAGTAAATGCACTGCAAACTGGCAACATGAATTCTTGCATTAGTTGAATTTTCGCGATACATTGACTTTCGACACCGCACCACTCAGGCAGGATTCGTTCGTGCACAACTTTTGCGTTCGAAATCGAATCACAATGAATTTGAGCGCAACTTTTGAGCACGAAATCAGAATGAATTTCTGCATTACATTTGCGCTCGAAATCAACTGTGAATTTTTGCATTACTTTTGCGCTCGATATCAAAATAATTCTTGCAATAGTCTTGCGTTCGAAATACGAATTGAATTCTTGATATCATGAATTCTATTTTTTGATATCAAGAATTGAATTCTTGATATCAAGAAATGAATTCTTGATATCAAGAATTGAATTCTTGATATCAAGAAATGAATTCTTGATATCAAGAAATGATTTTCTGTTGTAAAGCAATGGTAATTCTTGATATCAAGAATTGAATTCTTGATATCAAGAAATGAATTTTTGATATCAAGAAGTCGAATTCTTGATATCAAGAATTGAATTCTTGATATCAAGAAATAGGAATAAATGTTAAAACGGCTTGCCATACGCTCTCCCAACTGAGCTATTTCGGCTGTTGAGAATACGGTGCACACTAAGTAATAATACATAGTCTACTGTAGAGACGCGGACCGCAATGTTTAGTATACTTGTGTACAACTCCTTGCCTTGGAATAAAAGAAAATAAACTTTACGACGTAATTATGATCTCTATTAAAAGTAATTTAATATGTCAATAATTATGTTCTAGTGATGATTGTAACATTGTTAATCGACGTTATAATATTATGATAGTAATTAACAACGTTGTATTATGTTCCCCAGTGTAAATCGTTTGCAAATACGAACATCACATAATAACAACTTTCTCCATATTAGACGTATTGGTCGCAGTAAATACCTCCTGTCAGAAAGAAAGTATATTTTCATGATATAACTAAATATTAACAGTATAATTTTTAAAATCAAAATGAAAGAAACACGTTGATGGATTTTAAAAAATAAAAGAACGTGAGCGTGTGTGTGTTTGCGTGTGAGTGCGTGCGTGCGTACATACGTGTATGTGTTGGCTTGTGTGTTTGCGTGTATTTGTGTGTCTATGCATGTGTGAATGTGTGCATGTGTGAATGTGTATCTATGTGTGTGCGTGTTTGCCAGTGTGCATGTTTGTATGTGTGTGTGTGCATTTTAGAAATAATATAATTCAATGGTAAAAATGAGTTCTATTAAAATTCTAACAAGACTGTCATCTCGAAGGTAAATGTATAAAAGAACATGCCGAAACCCGGGACAGTTCAGAACTCATGCGAGTTCTCCGGGTGGTTTCGAACCAGGGACCTTTAGATCTTCAGTCTAACGCTCTCCCAACTGAGCTATTTCGGCTGTTGAAAATGCTGGTGCACAGGAAGTAATAATACATAGTGTACTGTAGACACAACACTTTACGACATAATGGCCCCGTTGCAGAAAGAGAAACAATCGATTTTAAGTTACAATTAATTGTAAGTCAGAAAATGTGCGCCTTTCACCCAAGAAGATTTGCGCATTTAGAACATATGATCTGACTAACAATTAATTGCAACTTACAATCGATTACATCTTTTTCTGCAACGGGGCCAATATCTCTATCAAAATAGTGTCATCGTCACTAAAAGATATCAAGGCCTTTTCAGCTATATATTGGTGCGTTTTAACCCAGTGGTAATGTTAACATATATAGACGATTATTGTATATGTGTAATAATGAAGATTATTTTGTTAAGGAAGATAATAATAATAATAATAACTGTCATTTATATAGCGCTATTCCCGTGGGGATCAAAGCGCTTTACACGATTATTATTACCCCGGTCAACGGATACACACTGCAATCATTCCTGCACATTAAGTGCACATTTTCCACTCCCTAGGGAATATTCCAGCAAGTCGCCTATTAGGCGCGCACAGTGCTAAGGAAATATGTTCCCATCCTTCCGGGTCCCCATTTAATATACACCTGGGTAGATACCAAATATAAAGTATTATTTTAATTTCGCTTATAATTAATACACCATTTAAAAAAGACTAAAACGATAATTTATACAGATATCAAACTATAATGATACAATTATGTACAACACAGTTCTAATATGATTCGAAATGCAAATACCAATAAAGAACAATAACAATGAAGAATGTGGATCCGATTTATAAAAGCAAAGGTTATATTTGATTGTGATTTCAAAGACAAACATTTAATAGTTATACGAATGTTTTTTTTGGTGGTCCAATCTCGTATTTATAAGTCATTATGTTAATAACAGTAAATGTGAATGGTCCTTGAAAAAAACACACAAATATCTGTATAAAAAATAATGCAATTCTCAAGTAAAAAATAGCACATGCCGAAACCCGGGACAGTTCAGAACTCATGCGAGTTCTCCGGGGTGGATTCGAACCAGGGACCTTTAGATCTTCAGTCTAACGCTCTCCCAACTGAGCTATTTCGGCTGTTGGAAATGAGGGTGCTTAGGAAGTTATAATCACAGTGTCCTGTAGCGATAAAGACGGTGGTCTTTTGTGTTGTATGATATACCCTTGTATATGACAATGTGTGTGTGTGTGTGTGTGTGTGTGTGTTCGTGTGTGTATATATTGGTGTATGTATGTATGTGTGTATGTGTGTGTGTGTGTGTGTGTGTGTATGTATGTATGTATGTGTGTATGTATGTGTATGTGTGTGTGTTTGCGTGTGTGTGTGTGTATGTATGTATGTGTGAGTGTGTGTGTGTGTGTGTGTGTGTGTGTGTGTGTGTGCGCGTGTGTATGTGTGTATGTCTGCGTGTATGTATAGATAAGTACATCGGTCTTTTGATATATAATAAATGTATATGATTGTGTGAGTGTGTATGTATGTGTACATGTTTGTATGTTTGTATACGTGTTTGTAATTTATAGATAAGGACCACTGTCTTTTATTTGCGTGGTATGGGTGCTGTGTATGTTTGTGTATATGTGTGTGTGTACGTGTGTGTGGTTGTGCGTGTGTGTATGTATGTGTGTGAGTGTGTCATTATTGTCATGATATTTTGTAAAGAACCTACTCTCTTAATTTCTAGGACTTATTTTTAAGTCCAAAGGATTTATTTGTTTAAGTCCAAGTGGACTCAGGAGAGTGACAAAACCATAGGACTTAAAATCAATCTATCCTAAGACTTAAAATTTTAAGTCCATGTAGGACCTAAATTTTAAGTCTATTGGATTTATAATTTAAATCTTTCACGACTACTTTTTAAATCTTCTTAGATTTATTTCTAAAATAAGTCCATCATGGATTTAAATATTAAAGTCTTGATTTTAAATCTTTCTTGGATTTATTTCAAAATAAATCCATGATGGATTTAAAAGAAAACACTTAAAAGAAAACGAGTTGATACACTTTTTCTGTTGGTGTAAATTTGTTTATTTCATCTAAATTGAAATGTACATTTATTTCACGATAATATAAATCAAAACATATAAAGAATCAATATAAACCCTGGACCTGTACATCAATTGAACAAAAAGTTCCTTTGACAAATTATATATACTGCTACAAGCAAACATAAATCAAATGTAGCAACTGAACTTAGCGGAGTATACATTGTACAGTGTGTATCAAAAAGAATGGTACAGTCAGAAAATATATATTTTTTAATATAAAATTTTTTCGTAAGTATAAGTATTTGATATCATATTAAAGCGAAGTAATGCTCTTTATGTTGCTATTTTAATCATACTTATTGCTTTTGTTAATCAAGAGTTATGCCACGTTTTAAGCGATTAGGCAAAATCCCGTTTGTGCCACTTTTTGTATTTATCGTCGAAATTGTCATGAAGGTTTAAACAATGGAATAGTATTATTGCTGTAAATAGATAATTATGAGGAAAATACTGACCACAATCCGCCAAAGCATCTTCCAGAATTATATATAATACTTAGTAACACATACACAAACACAAACACACACGTACATATATACACTAATGAGCGTGTGTGGTGTACGAATGGTGTGTTTGTGCGTACACACATACACACATACACAAACATACATACACCCACAAGCCAATGTGAGTGTGTGACATACGTACAAAACTAAAGTATGTGCGCGTGTATGCTTGTGTTCGTGTGTGTTTGTACGTGTGCTACTAAGTAATATATATCATAGTAAAAGATGCTTCAGTAATTTCTTCCATCTTTGTCCTCACAAAGTAATTGTTTTGTCGTTGAAACTTTCATGACGATTTCTTTGATGAATACGTAAAGTGGCACAAATGGGATATTGTCTTGCCGCACTAAACGTAGCATAACTCTTGATTTACAAAAGTAAATGATATGATTTAAAAAGCAAAAGAAAGAGCTATCATTCTGCTTTAATATGATACCAAATACACATGAAATTTTCAACAAAGATCATACCTAGATAATTTGTTTTCCTGACGGTACCATGTTTTTTTTTATACAGACTGTATAAAACACGATGTGCTTCCATCCTGATTGTAAAGTTCTATCAAACTTGACGAAAGAAATAAGCATTTTTTCATAAATATCAGAAATACAATTTGGTATGATAACTACACATTTGTATCAAACTTATAATTCATTTTATACATACATCAATTAAGGTAACAAGGACAAATTATCGTAAATAAAACAAATAAATAAAACTGAAAAATTACTATATAAAATATACAACTTCATGGGATAAAGTTATCAAAGTTAATAGGGTTAAATTACTCATTGCAATCCAGGTTTATATAGGCCTAGCCCAGAAAAAAGCAGCACGGTTGATTTTTAATTCCTGCATCTCAGAAATTCCTTATTAGCCTTATCTGTTAACTAGTGTATTTTATGCTGAAGAAAATGAAACACAAAGATATTGGTTAAGCCTTGGTAACACATGCCCTTACGAATGCTGTACGAACAACTTTTATACCATATTGCAGCCATACAAAATCAATCGTACGTACAATGTTTGTAAAGGGATTTGTGACCATGGCTGTAAATAGTTTTGCATACACATATCTGCTAACAAAAGAAGAAATAAGTAATGATTCTGTTGGAAATCCGTAATACTTGCATGTTTTGCATGGAACTACATGGTGTTTCTATTAACAAAAATTAGTAATCTTCACTGAATAAGTAACCAAAGTACCAAACCAGACAAATCTGACGATGGAATTAATACTGAATACTAAGAATTAGTAATAGTTTGTAGCTATGATACTTCTTCAGCCAAATTACCTCACTTTTTTCACAGCTAGGTAAGCACCAAGCACGCCGTCCAAACTCTGTGGTCGGCTTGAATTGTGACTTACATGAAACACTATAATTTGTTTAACTCCTTTTGCTAAAGAAGCGTAGAAGCAAAACTGCTCAACCAAAATTGATGATCTTGGGTGTCATTTTCTGAAAAAGCATTTATTTTTAAATAATAAATACTCTTGTGACATAAATATAGCAAAACTCTTGTGTGCCGTTTTTGGAGGTCACCTTGCATAACTAAAACATTTTCATAAATACTGATTTTATACATTAAATTACATGATTACTGCACATTTAAATCAAACTCTTAATTCATTGTTCAAAACTGCGAATTGACTGTAAATTCTTACTGGAGTAACAAGAAAAATTTTAGAAAATAATCAGCAGTATGGTCCATAATATGAGAGAGGAGGTAAAAGAAAAAGAAAAAAAAATAGGAAAAAAAAAGAAGTTATATTTAAAGTAAAGGGGGCAGTATAATACCAGCAATGATATTGTCTTAATTATACATTCCATAGTTGGTACTTGGTAACAGTTACTCAGGAGAATCTGTAAAGGTTACATTGTAAAAGGCGTAGGCAGAGTGATATTAAAGACAAACATAAGAAAGAAAGAAAAAATAGATATAACTGGCTTACTGGGAATATTAATATTGTATTACATTTATTATACTCATTATTATTACTCATGGATTGCAAAAATCTTGTCTAACTAGTCTAACACATGTCTAACTAGTTTCCTTGTAAGCATTGTAATAATATTACTTCGCATCATCATTATGCATAAGAATAAATCACAAACTTCACCGTGCCAATCATGCTATTGACATCACAATAGGTTACATTATACACAGTATACATAAAAACAAAACAACGAAAATAACAATAACCTTTTTCATACCGAGTTCATGATACAATTGTTATTTTATCCGAGTCTTCTTAAATCATGTCAAAGTCTCAAAGACCCATAGTCTTCCAAAGTTTAAGTTCTCTGATTGTGACAGTCCAAAATGTTATTAAGAAGACTCGACAGTCAACATCAGTTTTTCCTGACATAATAGTTATTTGCAGTGGTAATGTTCAAACTATAATTATGGAATCACTGTTCTTCAAGATTTGTCACAGTTCGCTATCCATAATTGGGCTAAAAACAGACACTGTTCTCCACTGCACATAAGTTCTGCAAAAACAAAGCAGATTACAGTTTTCAAAGTTACTTCAAAATCGGCTTCTTACGCGTTTTGAAGTTCCGCTCAACCAGCGTACTGAACGTCAGCACACTGACCAAAGAGTCCATGTTCCGATAACACCGACGATGTCAAGTCGCTCCTCGACGATAACGCTTGAAACGTCCAACCTGGCATTCGCGTACACTCTTTCGACGTGCTCGCGATCTGCAACCTTCAACAGACGATCTCCGTATGGCCCATCGTTGACTCCACGATCTCCTCCGATGACCAGGCTCCACCTGTCGACTACGCTGTCATTCACCAACTTTCCGACAAAACTCTGGCAGACGTCGCTTGCGATTAACAGGCTCTCCTTCCTTTCGACGTCGCTGACGTCCATCCCAATGATGCTCACCTTCCCTTCGATGTCGCTGACCTCCATTTCGGCGAGGAAGACAGCGCAGATAGCGGCATGCACCTCCCTCCGTGAAGCCCCTCACCTTGCCACGGATGTTGCTGCTTACGAAGTTACGATGCTCCCCACCTTGACTCCGATGACGACCACCTTGCCGAGGACATCGTTGACCACCACACCAACTCTCCAGCTGCAGCAAGGGCACCCTCTGGAACCGCAGTCCCTCTGCTCCCACAGACATCTCACGCACCTTCCCCGGCGTTGCTTCGCAGACTGGCTCAGCCACGTCTCCCTCTGCATCCTATGAATAAAAATGTGAGAACGAAAAGTAATCTTGTCACGATACATATGGAGAAGGCCTGACAGGTTCAATAAGTACAATAGAAGACGTTTACGATTCTAAATATTTGCTCATAATCTAATGATTATTTACAAGGGAATGCAAACAAAAAAAGAAGAAAAATATCTGTTGATTATTGTTAGTATCATGAGTTGCACCACCTACTACCTAGTCTTATCCAACAAAGAAAACGGACCCTTTAATAGGGAGCCATATTATGATGGCGATGGCCAACGGTCGGCGAGATGGACGATGAATGCACAATCTTCTCCGCTCGCGCTCCTGCTCCATGAAAGTGAGGCCACCAGCTCCTCCTCATCGCCAACAGATCGATGACAACCAAGAGCCACCACACGCCGAATTTAGCAATGCTGGACACCATGACCAACATTTACATCGATCTCTTATCGTTCATCCATGTTAGGAGACTTGGCCATACATGTAATACGACCATTCGGGCGCATACAAACTAATGGGAGTTATGTAACCAAATCAAGACCATTTTTTTTATTTACACATTTCTGCTTTATTGTAACAAAATAAGAGTACTATTATCAGTGAATGTAAACACAACACAAAAGTTCCCCCTAGGCTAGGCCCTAATTCTAAAACAAGTCCTTGTAATTTCAAAACCTGGAATTTGCACAAACTACTGTCAGTATCAGGCACACATGACCATGTTGCTGTAATATCAGCTACATTTCGTGAGAAATTGAACAATTTGAAGGAAAGTCATCTCGACTTTACGGTAAGTCTTAACTTAAGTTAAGTCTGACAAAGTGTGCACATGCATCATCCAAATCTGCTGAATATGTGAGTAAAATTTCAATAATTTCAGTGCTTTTTATCTTTTGATAAAAATTGTTAAATATTAGCCATTCGATGAGTAGTTATTGCAAGTCTACAATTTTACAAACATGAACAGTTAGCGCTGCAGGCCGGACTGCGGCGCGCCGCAGTCCGGCCTGCGCCTGCAGCTAGCGGCGGCTAGCACAGGCCAGGGTACGCGTACGTACCGGTGCATTGCATGCAGACTGCAGTCTGTCATGTAATCCCGGGGCGCTGGTAGTTGTTCGCAGTTAGGCCTACTTAGATGAAATTTACATATTTATCGTCGGCTGTTGACTCCCAGATTAATCTATCACATCCTATTGCATTCACATTACATTATGCTTACCTTTGAGTAGCTTTGTCACACTCCCATCGTCATCGATTTGTTCGAGAAATTCCTCCATCAAGCCGCGTCGACGTCGCTTGAAATCCAAAATGGCAGTCAAAACGGGTTTCAACTTCTTGCGAATTGCATGACGTCATTTGTGGGTAGTCTGATTGGCTTAAAGTTTTAAGTCCCCATTAGATTTAGATTGCGAAGCCAAATTTCAATCGAAGGGTACAGGAGGCCCAGTGAAATAAGTCTTTAGGACTTAAAATATTTTAAGTCGTAAGAAAGACTTAAAATTTAAGTCCTAGAAATTAAGAGAGTAGATATTGCAATGCTAACTCTCTTATCTTACCGCCTCCGTTTCTCACCCCCTCTCCACTACCCCCTACCCACCGCCTCGCCTTATAACTTCCTCCCCCCTCCGCACCCCCTCTGAGTCCCTATACCAATACCAATACCAATACCCCCAGACCCCCCAATGCAAAGATATACCACCAGGTGCGGATTTACCCCGCAAAGATTGGGTCACCCTCAACATGCTCCGTATCAGGAGTTGGCAGATTCATTGTCAACATGCACCGCTGGCGGCTTAGAACTTCCCTGGCCTGCACGTGTGGCTCACCAGAGCAAACTGCCACCCACATCATCCAAGAGTGCCCCATCCTTCGCCCACCCGGCCACCCAAACCCAAACAACTTGGACCCCGACCCAATTTACTGACTGCAAAATTTGCGCGATGTTGCCGAGAAGAAGAAGATCTCACACTCTTTCTTCCTGAATGTTTTTTTGTTCTTCTCCAAGTCATGTCATACGACAAGTTCTATGATATCATAATACTAATTTACTTCAATAATTACGTATTGATGTCTGTGTACTGTAATAACGGAAATTAACATTTCTATGTGTAGGCCTGTGTTATTGATGTGATATGGTAAATTCGATAATAATAGTGCTTTGTGTAGAATTTATTTTTGGCACACATTATCCTGCCCTTTTTTGTGTGGGGACATAGATAGTCGTAGTTGAAAGTTGTTGGTTAAAGGGATAGTTGAGTTCTGGTAAGGAGAGTACAGTTTTGGTGAAACTGAATTTTAGTAACCAAAACCTGCATCATTACATTACAAACTAATAGTATAACTAGAAAGGAACACAACATTACAAATGACGTATTAAAGATCATGTTATCATTTAAAGAGAGCCGTTAAAACGTGAGAGGGCGCTCTCTAAACACTCATCGGTTTCAACCATTTTGAATAAAATATTGTGCATGTGATGCTTTGTTGAAATAGTGAGTAGATAGAGAAATAACCAACAACTATTTAAATACCTATTTTGTAACTTTTTGAAGAGAGGAAGCATTTTATCCGAATTTTTTACGGCTGGTTCAAAATTCTCTAATAAACCTGGGGCCCCAGGTTTATTGCAAATTGTTATATTTATGGATATTTCAGCCGTCTCTGAACCGATTTTGATCAAACAAAGATGATTTTATTATTTAAATATTATGCTCTTTCAAATTTTACACTCAGTTTTTCATTACCTCACACAAAAAAAGAGTAGTCTAGCGCCCTCTCTACCAAAACTCAACTATCCCTTTAAATAAACGATTTTTTTTAGTAAGATGGTATACAAGTGAACTTTGGAAATCATGCAAGATCATTTCCATTGTTGGACAACTTCTTCGCTATAGGAAGCGACGACAAAAGAAGACAAGCAAATTCGAAGTTTTTCGCATGTACAATATTTATATATTTGTTTCAACTCATAATGATGTTAATATAAACAGTTGCTTTTACAAGTTTACAAACGCAAGTTACTTTCAGTTACTATACATTTCATGCGTGATAATTCGACCACGATCTAGATGCATCGAACAATTGTGACTCAAAACCAAGTCGAAAATCATTTTTTCTCCGTCTAATAGTAGCAGAATGATTAGATGTTAAAAAATAGAAATGCCTTCCTTTTTTTTAAAGAATATTTTACCAACTATATTTCATGAAGTTAACTACTCACGTTTTGACTAATCTAGGCGACGATCTTTCTCGAGAATCACCGAGTATGTCAATATATATATTTATTTTTTTCACAGCGACGATTTGTAACTTTGACTCATGATATGAACATCATATCATTTTATGCATTGCCTGTTCTACTTGGTTCTGTACACTGCCTACAAAGGAATACATGACAATTTACAAAACAAAGGATATACGGTACCATGATGCATTGAAATACACGTACACGTACATTATTTAGATATCAACGCTTAATAGTTGATAAACGATGACGCTCAAATATGAATACTTCTTTAGAACATTGTGTAATGACATCTATCTTTTGCGTGTACGTGTTGGCTTATACTAAGTATCACTTAAAGTGATCCCTGTAAAGTGTCAGATATTGCACAAAATGACATTTGAGACTTCAATCCTATGTCAATATCATTGTAAAATACATTTGAAAGATTTGTGAAAGTTTGAAAGAAAACGACCACTATTTACCTAGTGAAAAAACGAATATTGAGTTCATATTTTATCACCGAATACTGATGGCCTGCCGTAGATTTGTCGCAGTAATGATCGTCCATTTGACGATATCCGCACCCGTGTATACAGACGGTACAGAATTTGCGCGCGCTCGGCTCAACAGTCGCGTACATCGATCGCGTGGCGCGCCGGCCGGACGTGTTCAGCTACGGCAATTGTCTTCATACTAAAGGGACATTTGACAAAATCTAACCCTATTTTATTCTTCTCTTACCATAAGCTAAACAACACGGCATGAGAGAAACGAGGAAGCTCCAAGTAATTTTCGTGGAGTTAGACACTTTACTTGGATCACTTTAAGAGTTAACGCTTTCCATTCGCTACTTAACAAATACGGTTGTGGTTTGTACATTTTCCCAACTACACCCTCCCCCAAAACAAAATTAGACCTCCCAACAAAACGCACCCCTCAATGAAATAATTTCACTTATGCATATTTACAAACAAAATATAAACAAAATGTTCGTATATTTTAGAGGAATTTACATATATTACAAGACATATATACACAGACTTATACAGGCAATATCGTGCACAATTTAGAAAAAAAAAACTTCTGTAATGCGATGACAAATGTATATGTAATCGACTACAACATTCGTTAGAGTTCAATTCTCAAAAGTATGTTCATAAGCATGATGAACATACATACTTCGTTAACCCTTTCATTTTCAAGCTGTGAAACGAACAATTGCCTTATAAGCTTAATAACGAAGAGTAAATATTACTTTATGAGAAAATCTGTGGTCTAAAAGCTACAAATGGCGTCAATTTTGTCCAGATCATAATACGTGTGGCTTCAATGTGATACCCAGAGCAGAGCCGTATATATATTATCGTGAAACTCTAAAGGCTATACGATTCAAGTAGGTAACAACATAGCGCCCATAAAACACGCGACTACACACCAATCAGAGCGCATTTGCCTGAAGCCGAATTGGCTAAACCATGTCTATATATATATACACGGCTCCGACCAACCCAGAGTACTTTCCATGTGGATTCATGGACATGACGGAAGCGCACGTTTATCATGTTTATGGTGTAGCTTTTAGCTTGAAGGTCCTCTACTCCGTTGTTCTTGTGAAAAAGACATGACATTGATACAGTCTGTGTTTGGTATGGAGATCGCATCTATTGCTTAAACGCGAGGCCTCCATAATTATGATACCAATGTAGCTGTCCAACCATATCTCCTCATAATCAATTGCTTCTAATTCATAGACATGTGCCCTCCAGGTGAGAGCCATGTTGTTGTCCAGATCCATGCCATGAAAATGCACTCCCAGGGTTCCATTCAGGTAATATTCGGAAGTTAATCTTCAAATGTCCCTGTGATAAATGATGCTGCTCAGGAGGCGTCCGGGTAGTATTAGAAAGTCTCAAAAGATCACTATGATATATTTGGTGGCTTTAGCTGGAGATGGCGTCAATTGCTTCAAGATCATAGATGCGTGGAGGCACAACCCCAGTGCTGCATCTAGCACCTAGAAGGTCTATCGTAACAAGTCAGTATCTTAAGAAATTAACTATGTTGCTTAGGAGGAGATGACATCAACTGTCTCAAGATTATAGACGTGTGGCCTCCAGGTGATAGACATGTTGTTGTCCAGATCCATGCCATGAAAATGCACTCCCAGTGTTTCAGGGTTCCATTCAGGTAATATTCGGAAGTCAATCTTCAAAATATGTCCCTATGATAAATGATGTTGCTCAGGAGGCGTCCGGGTATTATTGGGAGGTCTATCTTAAAATATCTCTATAATATATTTGGTGGCTTTGGCTGGAGATGGCGTCAATTGCTTCAAGATCATAGATGCGTGGATGCACAATGCATCGAGCTGTGCTGAATCTAACTGTCCATCTCAACAAGTCAGTATCTTAATAAAGTATGTTGCTCAAGAAGCATCCAGATATTTTTTTAGAAAGTCTATCTTAAAATGTCACTACGATAGATTTGGCGGATTCAGCTGGAGATGGCGTCAATCGCTTCAAGATCATAGATGTTGGGCCTCCAGGTGATGCCAAGGTTGCCATCAAGTTCTGTGGAGGCTCCCTTGGGTAGCTGCAGATGGAAGTGCTGTACCAGGTAAGTGGTGTACAGGAACATCTCGATACGCGCCAGCTGCTCACCGGGGCACTGTCTCCTTCCTGCAGCGATGTATAGAAGAGAGATTGAGAGAAAGGGGACTCGTTACTTTCAAATTTGATTCGAGTCTGCAGTGTTTGTGCAGCATAATCATACAAACAATATGCGGGACAATGACACAATATTTTCTTGCAGACGTACAGATCTTTGTGCTCATAGGAATGTAATAGAACCAAATCTAAGTTATTCCAGTTACAACAGAGTGGGTATAATGGAACAAATGATGTTGGCGCCCATACAATCTACATGCCATTCATATATGCGCCAAATTAAGGCAAACAAACAACTTACCGTGACCGAATGGGATAGGCTCCAGATTCCTCAGGTATTTTCCATTCTCGTCGATGAATCTCTCGGGTTTGAAGGTTTCGGGGTCTTCCCAGAGGGCGGGGCTCTTGGCGAAGAACATCAGGTTTCCTGCAACGGCGGTTCCCTGGGGAGTGGAACGTTATAAATGAAATCATCACCATCATCGTCATCATCATCATAACCACCTTTACCATAACTATCATCATCGCCATCATGATCATCATGATCAACCTGCTCATGATCATGATCATCATGTTGATGATCATCATCTTCACCAGTGCCGTCATCATTATCTTTAGAATCACCGTCAGCACCATCACCATCATCATTATCACCATCGTTGTCGTCATCATTACCTTTAGAATCATCGTGATTATCACTGTCACCTCCACCATCATCATCATCATCATCATCATCATCGTCATTATCACCATCGTTGTCGTCACCATTATCTTTAGAATCATCGTCATTATCACCATAATCTTCTTTGTTATGATCCTCATCACCATCCTCATCATTACCATCACCACCATAATCACCATCATCATCATAGTAATTGCGGAAAACGTTTGACATCTAAATAATATTATTAACATACCTTGGGCACGTCGTAGCCGCCAATCTTCGTATCCCTGGACGCGACGTGCGGCAGGTGGATGGGCACGGCCGAGATGAAGCGCATGCACTCGGCGATCGTGGCTTCGCACAGCGGCATATTGACGCGGTCGGCGATCGTGGGGAAGCGGTCGGTGCCGACGACGTCGTGGATCTCCTTGCGCATGCGGTCCTGGGCATCGGGATGGGTGGCGATGATGTGGAAGGTCCAGCGGAGGGTGGAGGCCACCGTCTCCCAGCCGGCGACCAGCGTGTCGAGGGTGCTCGCGTGCAGGTTGGTATCGTCGAACGTCTGCTGCTTGCCCTGATGGAAGATGTCGAACAAAGAAGACAGTTAGTATATACAATTTAAAACACAATTAATACATAATCGAACCTATAATATAGGAACACATTAATATTTGAATTAAAACAAATCTTGGAATAAATCTGGGACCCAGATTTAATACGATCGGATATATTTATTGATATTTCAGCCGTTTCTGAACCGATTTTGATCAAATAAAGTTTTATGCTCTTTTCAAATTTTACACTCAGCTTTTCATTACCGCACAACAAAATTATTTTGTGCAGCGCCCTCTTTACCAAAACTGAACTACCCCTTTAAAAGGTTTCGCACGGTGCGAAATACAGACGGGCTCATAGTTATGTAGCGCGCACAAACTAGTCCAGTTTATTGCGAACCGTTTTTTAGCATCTTGCTATAATTTTATTTTCTGTGTATATAGCATTTCTAACAGCGCCCTCTTCATCCCCGCGCATGAGAACCTTTAAAATATGGTTACCTCTGACTTAGCGACCTCGTGAAGGTAGGCGTCGATGAAGTCCTGAGCATCACGGTTGATGTCGAACCTCTCCCTGTGCTCGTCGACGATTCGCTTGATGAAGTCGATGACCTTCTGCACGCACCCCCTGATCTCGTAGTTGACGGGGATGGGGAGGGAGGAGAAGGTCGGGTTGATCACGAATAGGGCGGCGGGTCCGCTGATGTCGAAGAAATGCGCGGATGTGTTGACGACCTGTAGTATGAATACCATTGTTACAAGTAGTGTTGTCGTTTTCGTGAGTATTTACTACCCGGGACTCGCGATAATTTTTCGGGCGAGTCCCGGGTACCCGAAATTTACCCATTTGTTTATTACACGATCGGCTTGTCACGCCAGCTGGGAAAACATGTTCATTCAAGTGACAAACATTGAGCGCATTTATGACAATAAATCATCTTCTTGAATGAACATGAAAGCTATGGCGTTCAATGAGGGGACTTCCCCTTTTTTTTCGGGAAATCGAGTATCGATTTTTGTGCCCGGGACTCGACATTTTCCGGCGGGACCCGGGTACCCGGGGCTCAGCGACAACACTAGTTACAAGACATTAGTACATTCAGCACGGTGATTGAAACGGGTTCCTGGGACGGACAACCATCACAAGAACTTTCAACATTGTTCTAGTTCATTTAGTAGAGCACCTCTCTAGCAGTTTGGACGTCTCGGGTTCGAGTCCCGTGGAAGTCCGATTTCCTTTGCTCTATTTCATTTATAAGATATTAAAGAAAGAATATCGTTAACATTTCCTGAGCAAATGAGCTATTTCGCCATAATTTAGTTTTAACCTAGGTATTTTCAAAATGCACAACATAATAGGTTGAATATAAGATTCAGAATGTGCAACATACCCACTTAATAAGGATCAGTCGCACAAAGGGGTAAGATCGAGAATGATAGACAGATAGATAATAACCACCATCCACCCGAAAAAAAGTCAAATAAACAAAATGACAAAAAACACAACATCAACAAAAGAAGTAAATCAAATACAAATATATTTATACAAACCTCGAGAAATTCTTCATTGTCCCACTCGTACGTGATGCCGGTGATGATGCGGAGCACGACGTTAGCGATGGTGAGGTTGATCATGACGGAGGGGTCGAACTTGCCGCCTTTCTTTGTCTTCACCTCGTTCACGATCTTCTCCACCTGGTCCGCCACGAGGTCCTCCAGACGAATTACGCCGATGTTGACCTTCCGGAAGATGGAGAGGAAGAACTTCCGGTGCTCCTTCCAGGTGGTCCCGTTGGCAAAGGCGAGACCTGGTGAAAAGTGTAATACAAATAATAATAATGACGGGTTATGAATTAATTTACGAATCAAGACGGAAGTGGGATTCTTGTAGCAAATCACGCCGATGTTGACCTTCCGAAAGATGGAGAGGAAAAACTTCCGGTGCTCCTTCGAGGTGGTCCCGTTGGCAAAGGCGAGACCTGGTGACAAGTGTAATATAAGGACACTAATATAGTTATAAGTTATGAGTAAAGTCAATGAATGATTATAAACGGCATACATTCTTGAGGCCAAACAGGCTGTTGACCTTCCGGAAGATGGAGAGAAAGAACTTCTGGTGCAACTTCCAGGTGATTCCATTAGGCCTTGGCAAAGGCAATACCTGGTGTAAAGTGTAAGACAAGGGCACACTGATAATGGCAGGATATGAATTGACTTGTACATCAAGACGGCAAGTAAATCCTCCAGAAGAATCACGCCGATATAGTAAAGTTTTCATATATATAACGTGATTTTCGAAACAAACATATTTTGCACCATCTCACCTCCCCGGGGAGCATGCTAGCCACTAGTTACTTGTATAAGCGGGTTGTGGACTTACCATAATCTTTTCTTCCAAGAACCGATTCGTACGCCTTTAACGGTGGCCTGTCAGCGACGTCGTCGTTCTGGAAGGTCTGGAGAGCGAGATCCTGATCGTTGATGATAACGACTCCGTGACCGAACACCTTGAACCACAGAACCTTCAAAATGGATTGAATTAAAATTGATTTCCACATAAAATAAACACATGAAATAAAAATTATATACATACAAATAAATTGTGTGGTGCAGCCAATCGAAGCCAAATGCTTGTCAAAAGAGGCTCCATGATTTCAATAGGTTTAAAGCAAACTAACCATACAAATTTCGAAATATAAGGAACAAAAATATTAGACTGCTCTGGCCATAGGCGTAACCGGGGGGGGGGGGGGGGTTCAACCCCCCCCCCCCCTTTGACCAAAAATGACTGTTTTGGGGGGTTTGAAACCCCCCCTTTTAAAAAATTTAACTGGTCTCGAGACCAAATTTGAGCGGTCTCGACCGTCATTATCGATGGTCTCGGCCCCGAAAAGTGAGAAAAACCTTGGTCTCGGCCTCTAAAATGTCGGAAATTTGCGATTTTTGCCTTCGACAATTTTCTATGACTACCCCCCCCCCCCCCCGCCCGCTGACAGGATTTTCAAACACTGGGTCTTGGTCTCGGCTTCGAAAATTTTCTACGACTACCCTCCCCGCTGACAGAAATTTGTTCTGGAGAAATAACCCCCCCTTTTGAAAAAAATCCTTTATACGCCACTGACTCTGGCATAAAAAAAAGAGAAGACAAACTAATCAAAAATAGTTTGTGTTCCATTGGAACGCATTACTTGGTCAAGTAGGCCTACCTGTTTGTATGAGCTTTTTAAAAATAATTGAACAATTTACAAGCTTTTATATCATCGGGAAATTTATTCCATATAACTGGGATTTCATAAAATATAGTTGATTCTGTTCCTTCAGTACATATCAAGTGAGGAAGAAAATTATTTGTATTTCTAGTGTTATAACTATGTACCATCTTATTCAAATTAAAATTATTTCTAAAATATTGGGATAATTCATTAGGATAGCAATAGTACATACAATTTCCTGTGTATAATATAATCATATCATAAATAGAAAGGATTTTTTTAAATTTACTAATAATAGTTTGGTTGAACATAAATATTGAGAATGTGTAACAATTCGAATTGCTCTTTTTTGTAGAATGTATATTTGCTTTAGATTCAATTGTGAGGTAAAACCCAAAATAATACAACAGTAACTTATATGCAGTTTGTGCGATGTAATACATGAACGATATATTACTTTAAGAACATCCTGTGACAAAAAACGTAATTAATTGAGTATACCAATATTCTGCGCTAATTTGCTACTTATTAGTGAGATATGGCTATTCCATGTTAACTTTTCATCCATTATGACACCTGAAAACGCACACTCATCACAATACAACATAATGTACACTTATGTTGTATAGGAATATATTTCTATAAAATAATTGTGAACTATCAAAGTAATCATTTCTATAATAATATTACCAAATATCTTAAATTTGTTTTCACAATGTTTAATAGTAGGTCATTGGCTTGCATCCAATTATCTATAAGTTGTATTCATAGTGGGTATTAAAAAATCAATATTATTACCAGATACATAAATACACGTATCATCATGAACAAGTATATATTTAGGTAAATTAGAACAGTATTGTATGTCATTTATATAAATACAAAATAAAAGAGGTCCTAATATTGATCATTGGGGCACTCCACATTCAACTGGTTTGTGTTCTGAACTATTTCAATTTAAGAGTGTAAATTGCTGACGGTTATTTTAGTAACTCTGGAACCATTGCAAAGAAAGCCCTCTTATACCATAATGTGATAATTTAGAAATAAGAATATTGTGATTAATTATATCAAATGCTTTGGATTAGTCAATAAACACGGACAATATTTTTTTATTTTTATGAATTGATTCATTTATATTTTGCACTAATTATAATATTGCAGTGGATGTGGAGTGTCCTTGCCTAAAACCATATTGACATTGAAACGATACATCACATTCATTAAAAAATGATATTAATCTACCGTACATACATTTTTCAAATACTTTACTAAAAATAGGAAGTATTGCAATGGGCTGATATCAATAGAGCCAAACCCAGGATTGGTATTATTTGTTCATGTTCCTTATAATTTATATTATCTCTGAACAAGTTATTGGTTTAAAATTAAATAAAAGATGCGTTAGGGTTATTCAAATAAGTGTTTACAAATATAAGTGTGGTTGTGGGTATGTTGGGCGACTAACGTTTGGCCAATAGTTATGAAATAATCATTTAGTGCATTAGCCATTTAAATTGTATCTGTTTCCACTTCATCATTTACTTGAAGTGATTCATTTTGTGTACATTTAACTTTTCTTTTTAATAAATTATTAACGAGTTTTCACATTACTGTCATATTAGCTCTAATTTTATTATGCTTATTAAGTTAAAGATTAAGCAGACTTTAATTTTCAATTAATGACTTCCTAAAAATAGTATACTTCATTTCATTATTCAATGACGAATTTAAAATTAATTTTAGAGGTCTAACGTTACTTTATTGGCAAAATGCACTACTTTGATAATTCAAATTATGATTTTAGAAAACCATTCCATACAACTAAATTATTTGAAACCTTTAACATTTCCCATATTTGATTTTTTTTAAACATAAATAATCAACGAGTAATGGAACTATCCTCAAAATCCATATACGTCACGGATGCCATACTATACGTTTCCCGTGAAAATCACGGTAGGCCAATTTAATAAGTAAAACCATACATAAAATATAAATATATTCATTCATTATTTTCTTCCTATTTGCTCACTACAAAAATAGACAAGAACATTACAAATAATTCAATTTTTAAGCGCATAGGGACATGCAATTGTGCTTATGTGTTATGCGCTATATAAAAGTGTTTCATTATTATTATTATTATTAATAATATCCGCAATATCAACAATAAAATTACCTGCAATGTGGTGGTATACTTTGATACAATCTTTAGCAAATTATGACAAAATTGGTAACTCTGAAACTACTTTCAAAATAAACCATATTATACATTGTCGACATTATTATTCATAATATCAAGAATATACCAATCAATATGTTGTAACTAATTTTAAAAAGACTGTATATTGTTTTCATTAATACACCTTTTGTAAACAATATTTTCTTGCTCATTACTCAATTGTTGTGACCATAATAAATAAAATAAAAAAATGGTAAATGATCACTTGTGTTAGATATCATAAATTCCAGATCTAAACTGTCTATCTACATTCGTACAGATATTATCCAAAGTTTATCCAAAGGACTGACAAACCCGGGACGGAAACAAAATACATGATTTATTGAATCGGAAAAATTCCCTGATTCCCCCCCCCCCCGCAATTGCGATATGTGTTATTTGTGTGTTATATGTGTGTTTTTGTGTATTTGTGCGAATCCTGCAAAAAAAAAAAAAAAAAAAACCTACCTACCTACCATAATTGTTGGTTGCCCGTTACTCCAATCCAAAATTTTGTTGGGGGGCCTAATCGGGCCCCTGCCCCCTGGTGACATACATGGGCGCGTCGAGTGATTGTTGATACATCATCATGAAGTTCATTCTTGAAATCCTGTTCTTACCTTGCCGTACTGCTCTGTCCACTTGTAGATGAGCTGGTGCTGGTGCAGCTTGGAGAAGAGGATGTCGAAGAGATTGCCGACGATGGGCAGGCCAGGCGGTCCCGGAGGGTAGTTCATCTTCGGTTTCGAGCTGTGGACGACCTTGTAGAGGACAACGAGGAGCACGGTAAGGCCCGTCGTGAAGATCGTCGAATAGCTGCGCAACGTATCCCACAAAAATATCTGCGTCATCTTGATGACTGAAGTTGGTCTGGCTCAATAAAAACAAATTATGAGAAAGGTATTGGACGCTCTATCCTATAGAGCAACGTTTTCTATACTGTTCTATCAAACGTTCGTCACTGGTGGATTCAAATAAAACTGTATGGTGAGTGAATTATTTTGTTACAGCTCGGATCTGTCGACAGAAACTATGGACGGTTTGCGAAAGGAGATGGTCGAAGACGGTTGTTTCGATCGGTGCTTTTAGTAGATGGACGGCGAAGAAAATTGAAACGCAGTTCGGGCAAGTATATCACTCGGTGCTTTCCAAAAGCGCTAGCATCCGTTCATCTTTCTTTTGGTTTGACTGTTGCAACGGAGACGGTGCCTGCCTTTAAATAGCGAACGCCAACAGACTGGTCCAACATCTTCCTATTTTTCTTCTTCATTATCAAGGGCAGTGTATGAACATGATGAAAGGTTATTCTGTTTCCTGACGGCCCAATATTTGCGGTTTGATAGCGTCAGATAATAGGTTCTATTTTTGGTTAAAGATATATATTTAGAGCATTGGTCAACATGGTCCACTCTAGCGACTAATACTATGATCTTATCATCAAAACCTAATAATAAATGAGTAAGCCTCCTTCAATGAAGGTACACATCCGAACTCTTACGTTAGAGTGTATTTTGTTGCAAAATACGTGTTCGACTGCAAACGATTATGCGATCGTTACGTGCAGAAGACGAGATCGACAAATCTGTAATGTCCACTGACCTCTACTAATTAGTAGAGGCCAGTAGTAATGTCAAGGAGGTTCAAACACAAAGAGATACTTCAAACGTAGACCCTATTGCATGGGCGTCGATCTGTCATTGATACCCATTCATCAGGGGGATGATCTATTCATTCATCCCCCCTGATGAATAGGTATTACGTACGTATCGACGCCCATGCCCTATTGTTTGAAATATGATGCCACCACCGAGTTATGCGTACATCCACAGTATTTAGGCTTTATGACAATGAGGCACACTTCTGAATTCCTGCAATGTCAAGCAATGACAATGGATGTCTCAAATGAAAGTTTTTCCCAGTTTTCGCTGATGACCCATAATCCCAGCTATAACGTGGTGTATACATTGCATATTAGGACAAGCAAAGGGAATACAATGATTTTATCCATGCCAAAATTTTAAAATTTCTGCTATTATCAAATTTCTGCAGCCGCAATCGGCTGCTTATAAGATATAAGTTACAAGGAAGAACAACTTATTGTTTGTACGAATAACATAAGCTTGACTTGAGGATTTTAGAAAAAGTTGTATTCGAAGATTATTGCCTTGTATCTTCAATATTTGACCATGTTTCCGCATGGGAAGCTATAATAGTCTTCATCCATACCATCATAATACCTTATAATAATTTCAATTTGAAAGACACAAAAGTGTACTTTCTAGAGTAATATTTGTGTAAATCGATCACTGTCCTACCGCATCATAGTGATTTTGAAGCGGCATCACAGATCGTGATCAAAGTAGCGAGTTGAGCCAAGATACTAAACAAAACATCACATGCATGCATGAAAGATGGTTGAAACGAATGCTTTTTTAGAGAGCGTCCTCCTGTGTTAAAATGGCTATTTTTGAATGATAACGGGATTTTTACTAAGTCGTTTATAGTTTTCTACACCTTATTAATTTATTCATTTATTTATTTTATTTATTTTACATATTTATACAGAGTAACCTGAATTCAGCATATAAAAATAGAAC